>WIGN01000365.1:1873-39732 GCA_014235955.1 Colletotrichum sojae
GGTAGGTAGGTATTCTATTATTCGTCATAACCCTAGGTCGTCAACTCACGCCCCGTCTCACGCGCTCCCAGCTTTTCCCGTACCCGTTCCCCAAAGACACCGACAACTCCTCGCCCATGCGCACGCGCGCCCGCTCATGCCTTGGTCAGCAGGTTCTCGCCGGTCATCTCGTCGGGCTGGGGCAGGCCCATGGCGGCGAGGACGGTGGGGGCTACGTCGCCGAGGACGCCGCCCGACTTCTTGAGGCTCCAGCCCTCGGGGGCGTTGGCCATGATGAAGGGCACCTTGTTGGTGGTGTGGGAGGTCTTGGGCTTGCCGTCGGCGAACTTCATCTCCTCGGCGTTGCCGTGGTCGGCGGTGATGAAGAGGACGTAGCCCTCCTTCTTGCAGGCCTCGTAGATCTTTCCGATGGCCTTGTCGGTGGCCTCGACGCCGACGATGGCGGCCTCGTACACGCCCGTGTGGCCGACCATGTCGGGGGGCGCGAAGTTGTTCATGACGAAGGGGAACTTCTGCTCGCCGAGACGCTTGGCGACCTGGTCGGCGACGCCGTCGGCTGACATCTCGGGGGCCTTGTCGTAGGTGGCGACGGACTTGTTGGAGGGGACGAGGTCCTGCTTCTCGTCGCGGGTCTCGAGGGCGAAGACCTTCTCGACACCGCCGTTGAAGAAGAAGGTGACGTGGGCGTACTTCTCCGTCTCGGCGATGTGGACCTGCTCGACGCCCTGCTTGCCGAGCCACTCGGCGAGGACGTTGCCCATGCGCTGGGGCTCGAAGGCGATCTCGAAGGGGTAGTCGGTCTTGTACTGGGTCATGGTGACCAGCTTGTCGATCTTGGGGTAGGGGAAGTCGGGCAGGACGGAGCGGTCGACGTCTCCGAGGAGCTGGGTGATCTGGCGCACACGGTCGGAGCGGTAGTTGAAGAAGAAGACGGTGTCGTCGTCTAAGGCGATCATTAGCAAACAGATAGCAAACATGCGGAGAGGGGCGTACCCTTGATGCGGCCCTCGTCGCCTCCGACGATGATGGGCGTCAGGAACTCGTCCTTGTCCTTGTCGCCGCCGCGAGCGTAGCGCTCCTTGACGGTCTGGACGGGGTCGGTGCTGGCCTCGCCCTCGCCGAGGATCATGCCCTTGAGGGCGAGCTCGACACGCTCCCATCTCTTGTCGCGGTCCATGGCGTAGTAGCGGCCGACAACGGTCGCGATCTCGCCGATGCCAATGTCCTTGGCGGTCTTGACCAGCTCCTCCATGTAGGCGGCGCCGGACTTGGGGTCGGTGTCACGGCCATCACCGAAGAAGTGGATGTAGACCTTGGGGACGCCGTACTGCTTGGCAGCCCTCAGGAGGTGGTAGAGGTGCTCTTGCTTGGAGTGCTGGCGGGCGGCGCTATCAGCATGCTGCCGCGGCGACGAGGTGGGGTGGGAGCAGGGGTTTTGGACTTACAACACCGCCGTGGGAGACGAGGCCGCACAGGTGCAGTCTGCCGTTGCCGTTCTTGGCGCTCTCGAAAGTCTTCTTGATGACGGCGTTGTCGGGGAGCTCGCCCTTCTTGATGGTCTGGTCGATGCGCACGACGTCCTGCCAGACGACGCGGCCGGCGCCGATGTTCAGGTGGCCGACCTCGGAGTTGCCCATGAGGCCCTCAGGAAGGCCGACGGCGAGGGAGGAGGCGTCGAGCTCGCAGTAGCCGGTGCTGCTCTTGGCGAACTCGTCCATGACGGGGGTGTTGGCGTTGGTGATGGCATCGCCGTCCTTGGGCGAGTCGGCCCCGGGAACGCCCCAGCCATCAATCACGACTGTACGAGCGCAAGATCCACAGAATTAGCCAGCCGACCTCGAGATACAGGACAATGTAGGCAAGGGTGAGGACGTAGTCGGGCTCGCGGTGCTTGGGGGCCGCTGCTTGTGCTGGTGCTGCTGACGCTGCATCTCCCGGCGAGCTGCTCCGGCTGCGGTTCCGCGCGGCGACTCCCAGACCGGCTGCTTCGACACTCACACCACCACCATCGGGGCCGTCGCGGGGAGCGCCGCGGGGCTTCGAGGAGGGGCACGGAGGATTGGGAGGGAGATCTTTGGACGTACTCAGGCAGGCCTTCTGGTCGGTCTTGGCCATGGTGTGCGGTAGTTGGTGTATGCGACTAATTCTATGGCAAGTAGGTTTGGAAGAGGGAAAAGAAGGGAGAAATCTTAGGTGTTGCGTGATTTTCCTGTTTTTTTATGGTGGTGGTGAGGTCTGGTTGAGGAGATTTGATTGAATCAGCCAATGTCAATGTACCTGAGCTTCCCGCCGGCGGCTTCCAGTCTGCTGTTCTGTTTTATCGGTGTCAGTGTTTGGTGGGGGTTTATGTCATAGTATCGCCGATAATAGATCCGTCGACCGTTGCGGGTAATGGCACTGTACTTGTCTACCTTCTCTATATGTGTTGCGCCGTGCTTATTAGGGGTCAAACGGTGTGGGCTGCCCCTCTGTTGACTTCAACAGTTTTTAGCTGCCAATCGTTGTCGTGCTAAAAATGCCCGTGGTAGCTTCCCTTGGCGGAGCTTCCCCCTGCACCCTGCGCCTGCACGCCACCTTCCTCGCTCAATTGACTTCAGAAGCCTCGTCCGCCCCTCGTCCAACTACACGACCGAGACCGCGCACATACCGCGAGGCTGACGTTCGCTTGTCCCTCACATACTTTTGGCCCCTCCGCCGGTTCGCCGACTGCGACGTTAACCCTTCAAACCCCGACGCGTTTCGTCCTTCTTGCCAGACAGTCACCCTTCGTCGAGGACAAAGCGATTCCCCAAGATGCCTCCCCACCCCCTCGAACTGCCCGCGACCCTCTCCCCCGACGCGCTCGACACCCTCACCGAGCTGACGGGCATCCTCACCCGCCTCCGCACCGCCATCCAGGCCTCCGGCTCCGCGGGCGGCATCACCGGCGCGACCCCGAACCCTTCCGGCCCTGGCGCGACACCAAACCCCTCCGGCGCCAGCCCCGGCGCACCGCTGTCTCTCAAGGACGTGCCTGCCCAGACCGACGCCCTCAAGCATAAGCTGCAGCGCGCGCGGGTGCAGATGCGCTCGCTCCCGGACATGGACCGCACGACGGCCGAGCAGGAGGAGGAGATTCGGGAGCTCGAGGAGCGCATCAGGTTGCAGCGCGAGGTGCTCGACAAGCTGAGGGAGGCGGGCGTCAGATTCGGCCACGAGGAGGGCGGTCGGGGAGACAAGATGGAGACGGACTGATGGATGGATGGCGAGACCACGAAACGGACGGAGTTGGTTGTCTGAGATGATAACTGGATGGGATGATCAAGGATCACAAAAGCACGGAGTGAACAGAGGGCAAAAGCGAGGGGGAGATTACGTTTGATTTTTTTACCAGATTGCTCCTATGATACCCAAAAATGCGACTTGGACGATACATGAACACGTGGAAAGAAGAACAGGCGCCGTTACTCGCTTGCGTGCCGCATCTCGCAAAGGAAACCGCCCAAACTCCGTATTATGGCTGCAGGAAGGAGATCGATCCAACTGACGCCCGTGTGACTGCCTCACGCTCTCGGAACACCCACGGCCTTGAGGATGTCGTGCAGATCCTTCCCACGCTCCCCGGGCACCGTCTTCCTCCAGATGTCGTCTGCCAGCCTCTCCCCCTCGGGCAGCACGCTCCAATTCGGGCTTGGCTCCGACTTGAGCCACTTGAAGTCGTCGACCTGGTCCCATTGGTTCTTGACCGGGTCTTCAGGGGTGTCCTGCGGAGAATGTCAGTACGGCACCAAGAAGGACGATCATATGTAAGACATACGAATGCAGTCGGCAGCGGCGCGAAGCGCATGTTGGAGCAGTCTTCAATGATCGGATGGCTGGAGCAGTACAGGTAGATGTCGACGTTGCGGCACTCGTGAATGCGCACCTGCCGAGCGGCGACGACGACGATGCTGTCCGAGACGCCGGTGATGTGGGCCGGGCCGGCGACGTTACCCGCAACGATGAGGCTCTTCTGGATGTTCTTCAGGGCCAGGTTGGCGAACGAGGTGTTGCCGGACAGCGCCAGGGACATGTCTACGATGCAGCCGGTGAGATCCGTCAGGCGGCCGGAGGATGTGGCCCTCGAAGCCGAGGAGGGCAGAATGATGTGCAGGCCGTCCTGACCGAAGATGGCGATGTCCTTGGCGGTGGAGAACGAGGGTTTCCGGACCTTGGTCGCGCTCGGCCGTGCCATCTCCTCGTTGTAGTTCTTGGGGAAGGACGGCAGATCGCCGAGGCCGTCTGTCTCCGTCTGCGCCTCGGGGGCCAGGACAGGCCCGCCTCTAGAGGGTGGGAGGGGGTCGGCGAGGCTACCGCCCACAACCAACCGCGGGTCGTTCTTCGGAGCGGACAGGTCGCTGGTTGCCGTGTTTTGTCCCCGAGGCTTGAACTGGAAGCGCGAACGAGGGGCCAGCTTGGTGGTTGTCCCATTCAGCTTGTCCGTGAGAGCTTTGACGGCCTGACTGGTGTTAGAGCTGGCTCTTACTCATGAAAGCTCGATCTCACCTGAGCGTAGTTGCGCTGGTCGTACGAGGGCACATAGTCGGCGGCATCGGCCACCTCGTGGGACAGGGCCGAGATGCCCGCCAGAATGTGGTCGATGGCATCCTGCCTCTCACCACCAACTAGAGAGATGGAGCCGAGGTCGTTGATCTGCTCCTGCAGGCCTGTGCACGTGGGGACATTAGAACACCCACCGGATGACGAGGAATCTTGGACCTACCGGCAACCTCGTTCTGGAAATGGCGGTAGAACTTCTCCTTGGGGTCCTGCATCTTGGTTACTGGCAATCCTCCTCCGTAGGCGATGGGCTGAATCACTTCGGGCGCCATTGTGCTTTGGTTTGTTTTCTTCAAGAGAAGTTCAATAAAAACTATGGGGTTTCTTATACACTGGGCTTCGAAGATGAGATGCGGGGAGACAAAGAGGCAAAGAAGCTCCGAGCTCGCGTTTCAAGTTGTTAAGAAGCTGGGGTGGAGGAGGGAACAAGGACCAACAAGCAGTCTACAATTACCTGGGGAAGACGAGGTAAAAGCGTAGACGGGCCGGACTGGGAAGGAAGTGGCGTGTAATTTTGTCCTTGTGGCCAGACCGGTCTTTATCGTCCTGTCGAGGATTCTTCGAGAAGTAGTACTAGTAGAAACGTCAAAAAGAAAAAAAAAAACCACGCGACTTTCTCGATGGGCTCGTGACAAAGACGCTGAGCGGCCCGGGGAGGAGTGACGTCGCTACGTAGCGGGGGGAGAGGGGTCGGGGGGGCTTGGATTGGGAAGATCCGGGGGATGCAGCTGCAGTGTAGCTGGTAAAGCGTAGCAGCATGGGACGAAAAGACGCGAATGGGTGTAGGGCAGTTACACAGGTACGCAGCATGTAACAGCTCACCTGGAGTCGGACGATGGTAGGCTGCAGGGTGAGGTGACGCCGTGACGAACTGCTGCATCGCGGCGTCGAAAAAGCCTGGAAGCCCCACCTCTTCCCGCTGAAGTCGCGATGGGTCCACCTGCCAGGCATTGTCACTGTGGTCGTCACTGCACCAATGTGGTGCCCGTTGCGCTAGGTACCCGCCGCCGGCCGGCCCACGCCCACGCCTGGACAGTGGCCCCACACAAGGTACAAAATCACCTTGACCTTCCGGAGCTTCGCTCTAGGTACACTGTACCTATCCAAGACTCACCACATTTGAATACAACATACACCACAGACGGTTCGATGATTCGGTCTTGCAAGGGTAGCCACACATTTCATCGCAGCGCATCGCTTCGCTTCGCTTCGGCGGCGATGGCGGCAAGTGGAGTAATGGAGAAACGGCCTCGAGCTTCCCCCGCATATTCACGCCGGCCGCCGATTGGACCCTTCCGTGAATCCGCGGAGAAGACGAGGGCCGCCGACGTGCTACATGCAGGAGCTGCAAACCGTCTGACGTCGTCTGCGTGGAGTGGATGGTTGCACGATGGGGATGAAGCAACCGTTGGGACGACTCGGTACCTAGTTATTTGACATTCCAACGCCTGTCATGAGGATGCAGGTATCATGGAACACGCTGAAGTCAACATACCCCAAAGTCCAAGAAAGATATCAGTGCAGCGGGAAGGTACCTAGGTAGGTATTCTCTAACACCAGAGTCGTTGGTTCCCATCATGCAATGGACTCCGGCAGGAAGGGCCGGCCGCAACTTCCTGCCCAACGGTGAAGAATCTAGACAGTGGAGTCTTCTGGTCCAGCGCAAAGATGCTTCCCCATTCTTCCAATGGGCAGGTGTACCATGCAAATTGTTACCTGAATCCACGAACATGCGACAACGATGGCGGCAGTCCTCCGACTCGAATGCTCACAAACCCAAGAGTTTCGGCTCGCTACGGTATCCAAGAATCAAAAAGTTTCCATCCGAGAGAGAAACAGCAACGAAAACGCCAACGCCCGCTTTACGAAGAAGTACACTTGACGCCCTTGACGCCGTCCACCGTCGTCTCCTCGCACTTGATCGGCGTCGTCGACGTGAAGATCAGGCTGACGGTGCCGTTGGTCGAGGCCTCGTAGTTGACGCTGTTAGGAAACACAGTCAGCACGAACGCACGTACGACCAAGAGCATTCTGGTGATCTCGCATACCTCGAGTTGAAGTTGATCGGGTTGATGCCGATGCCCAGGCCAATGTTCATCGTCTCCTTGGTGATGGTGAACCCGCCGCCGAGGCCGAACGACTCTGACCCGGATTGCAGGCCGCCTTGTTTCTCAACAGTCAGTAGACGAACTTCTCCTCCCTCTTGCCGAATCCAAACGCAGCTCCCGTCGAATCATTCCCCAAAGACAAGACTCACCTCCGAAAGACGCCCCCTCCTGCCAGTTGATACCACACCCGACTCCAATCCCACCGAATGGCGACAGCGTGCCGGCGGCACTGACTGCGCCCGTGCCCGCGGTGGCCGTAACGTTCTTGTTCAGCGCCGTGATGTCGACGGCCGGCGCACTGTCGTTCTGCTGACGCGGCGCGAGGGTGCCGGCTGAGCCCGAGGCTAGGCCGGTGAGGGCGAGGAGGTTGACGAGCGAGCGGACCATCTTTCAAGTTCGATTGTCTTCGTGTTTCGAGGTTTGCGGGGGGTTATGTGACGCAGTTACGGTTCTTCACAAGACGGCGGTAGTTACAACGAGTGACTGTGGGTGAGGCCGACGACGAGATCAATCAGAAGCTTCGCGTGGGATCAACAGATCCACGGGGCTCCCGAGTATTTGTATCCTCACCACTACGACCCGGCATGCCGGAACGGTGCGTGCGCTGCCCCCCGGGAAAGTATAACAGATGAATCGTCCTGCGATCCACCTACTCCAGCTGCCAGTTTTCGGAATCCCGAGTCGCCGTTCGTTCGAAAAGGAGGCCCTTTAGTTATTAATAAAGCTGGGAAAGTCTATTCCCCCCCCGAGCCCCGGTCCCTGCATGGGTGACAGACAGACTGACAAGCTCAGACTCAGAAGCCCCCTATTCCCGGGGAAACCGGCCCTGCGACGACCTCAAGCTCGCGACGGCAATAGCATTGTCCACATTTACAGCGGACATCCCTCGTGGACGATCTGCTCGGAGGGCTATTGCTGGTGGTGGTGTTCGCCCGAAATGGGTGGGCTCGAAACTCTGAAGCACGGGGGGGTTTGTTGCGACGAGTCATTTGATTGTCATCGACACTTATTTTCGGGGGGCAATTCCGGATACTGGGGTGCGGGTCCCCCAGCTGCCGCGGAGTAGTCGGCGTCGACCGTCCCCGAAGAGCCCGGGGCCGGCGTCCGGTGCCGGGGATGCGTAGGTCCGCTGCCCCAGCGACGAACGGCCGTCGATTCCATCGCGTCATCGATCGAGATTCGGTCGTAGTCAGGCACGCTGGCTTATTGAAGCAAAACGCCAGGTGGCTGATGTGTGAAGAGGAGTGATGATGATCTACGCTGTCGGAAGAGCTCACATGTTTGCGCAGACCCCAAGCCAGAGGCAGAAACAAATGGCTGGGTGTGGGCGTTTACGACGGCCCGAGTTTCCAAGAGGAGTATCTACTTTACCTCAGAAGACATGTCTCGTGCACATCCGAAGTCGTCTCCAGGAGAGAAAAGCAAACAATACCAAAGGCAACGAACGGCCTTTTTCTATAGTCATCGCCCAGCGAAGACGTCCCCCCTATTCTAAAATGCTTGCTATTCGTTTAGATGCGCCCGTCATGTCCTTCGTATCCCGTAAATCCCGTGTCCTTTCGTATCCCATGTCTCGTATCAAATGTGTCCCGGTCTAGATGGTTCCCGGACGCCGCGGCATCGTCGCACATGAAAAGCTCTCCCCGTCGACCCCAGGCCTGTGTTTCGCTTACACCACCGCACGGGCGTTGAAGAAGCTCCTTGCGGTGTATCCCGCTCCGCAGTTGCGGACGGAAGAAAGAAGAAAATGTAATGGACAAGACGTAACACACCGAGAAGGAAAAGAAAAGTAAGAAGAAAAGCAAAAATAACACCCTTGGCGGGGTTACACCGCCTCGGAGGAAAACAACCGCCCGAGGACAGAAGAAGAAATGAGGCAGACGAAAACAAACGTCTTACAACTCAATCGGGTTCTGCGGGTCCATGCCCCGGTCGCCGCCGGCGAGCTCCAGAAACTTGGAGCAGGGCGGCAGCCTGACTCTGGACCGGTGCGAGCTCGCGGGCCACGACCGGATTGAGTCGTAGAACTCGAGCCTGGCAGGTGTCGACGTGGCGTGCAGCCGGCGCAGGTTCTGCCGGCAGGGTATGGACTTGAGCAGTGCGATGCGCGGCGGGGAAAGGCTCAGGCGGCGAACGGGCTCCGAGTTCTGGCGTCGGCGGCGGATGGGTCCGATGGACGACGTCGACGACGACGATGGCGACTTGATCCTCTCCCGCATGAATTGGATGCGCGGCGGGGCGGGATCCGTCGGCGTCAGGGGCGGTGGGGATGCCGAGGCCGCCGAGTTGCGGTCGCCGAAAAGGTCTATCGACGGCGCCTCGGACTCGTTGGATAGTCGCAAGGAGATGGGCCGGGGCGCGGGCATGGGTCCAAAGGCTTGCTGCGATGCCAGCTGTTCTCGCGATCCGAAATGGTCGCCCACGTCTCTCCCGGGCTGGGCCGCCGGGCCCCGCGTCTGAAGTCTCCGTTTCAGCGCACACTCTGCGTTGAGCGAGTTCATCAACTTTTGCAGCATCTTCCATGGAAAGATGACGGTGCCCGCCTCCCAAGCCCGGCCGGCGGACATTTCCGATGAAAAGAAGCTGGTCCAGGCACGGGCGTTGGAGCACGGGTCGCCGAGGATCATGCTCTCCGAGGATGCTCGCATGCGCTGCATCAACTCTGAGCGCTCCCGCTTGGAGAAGGGGACGAAGGCCTGGGACGGCGGGTTGACCATGTGCTGTAGCAGGGCAAGGGCGTCGGACGCCTTGAAGAACTCCGCGTACCGTCCACTGACCGAGAGGTACGTTTGTCGATAACAGGTGATCGTGGGCTGTGCCGGGTTGGGCGAGCCTCCCGATGTAAGGCAGAGCGTCACGGCTCGGTTGTCGCGTGTGAGGTTGACGGCATAGTTGTGGTGCGGTGAGGTCGGCTCATGCTCCAAGTGCCGCCTGGAAGAAGCGATTCCGGGTCGAGACAGCGTGATGGCCTGCGGATGATACTTGTATTCGTAGTTCGAGTTCGATATCGAATCCGAGCCGGGGCGGTGGCCCGAGTGAAGACCCTGAAGGCTGCAGCCGTCCGAGTACGAGCGCAGGTGAGAATGGCCATGCCTTGCGGGCGTTAGGGGCTGAACGTGGGGGTCGGCGGGAAACGACGAGTCGAACCTCGTCGGCGGCGTCTCTGGACCGAACGACGATGTCCGCGTCCTGACATCTGAAGGCGTGTCGTGGCGAAGCTCGGGGGTTTGGTCTGGACAGAGCTGCGGAAGCTCCGGCGAGTATCCGGCTGCGTCGTCGGGAGAGGAACGAGTCGACGGTTTCCCGCATGCGGTCGGCGGACGAAATCCAAAGTAAGAGTTGAGCTTGCTAACCGTCTGAGCTGTCGAGTCGTCGACGTCCCACCCAGAAGCCTGAGAATGTAGAGGCACTGCTGTCGGCCATTTGGCGAGGGAAACTTGTCCCTCTGCGTTTCTTCGTGATATGGAGCGGTACATACTGAATGGCAAGAAAAAACAAAAAACCGAGAAGAAGCAGAGTAGTTCGGAACACGGCGCACCCGTGAGAAAAGAGCAAACTTCGGGTGCTCGCTTGCCAGCAGACGGGGCATATATACCGTATACATACTCGGAAGTATACGACAGATCGAGTCCGTCAACCGGCAACCACCAAACGATCGGTCCAAGGGGTGTGGAAGCGGTCAGCCAACAGGAGCACACCGAGACATGTTGTCTTGATGTCTCCCCACAGGAGCCAATCCCTCAGCAGCCGACATACCAAAGGCCATGTATTTTCTTCTTCGTCCTCATCCAACGCACGACACCTGGGGGGGACTCTGGTAGGGCTATCCTCGTCGACAGCTGGCACGCTCTTGAGGTCAGTGACCCCCGCCTGACCGAACACTTGGGAGACACACCACCCTCTCGTGTGTTAGTGCGCGCAAGTGTGTCTTCCACAGCCTCGATGGCCCTTGGCCCTTGTCCCCCTCCCTGCATGCCTCCCGAAGTGATCGACGCGGTGGTCATGCGAAAAGCAAGGTGAAGGCCAATCAGGGGGCCCGGCAACGGGTGTCGCGCGCTGTTGGCCGGCTCAGAGCCTCGTGTCAACCGGCCGAAACTGTGGCACTGCCGATTGACTGCATGCGTCGCTGCCCGAGGGATGATGACGGGAAAAGCAAACGTCGTCTCGAGGGCCTGCGAGTGGCCGGGAGTTGGTCCCCCAGACGGCGCCTGCAGCCGTGGGAGCTGCACGATATATCATATTTCGCTCATGCGTGGCGGCACGAAACACCCAAGACCAGGCCAGTCCATGCGAATGCGAACCAGAAGCGAAGTACGGACGACACGACCACCACCACCACCACCACCACCACCACCACCACCGCCATTCATGCGAGTTGGGCGCGCGCTCACACACATGATGTTGTTATTGTTGTTGTTGCTGCCGCTGTTGTTTTTGTTGTTGGGCCGAATGTTTTGGGTTTGCATGCGTCTCGTTCGTCGACGTACGGGGCAACCTAGTCGGCTAGAACATCCCGAGAAGGCAGGAATGGAGTCTCGGGAGGCTGACGTTTGGAAAAATGAAGCAAACGTCGGCGGCGGGCTCCGGAGCGTCCTCACCGCTGGATGGGAGACGGCACGACGGAAAGCATGGCGTGAGGGTCGGAGGAAGAAGCAACCTCGGGCGCGAAAAGCAAAGTGTCTCTCGTCCAAGCGCGGCGCGGCGAGATGAGACTTTGAGAGACAGGACGAGACAGTTGCATCCCGCGAATCAAGACCGTGCTAAATTAATAACCGCAGGGGGGCAGGTTATATAGATGCGGCCGTCTCGGATGAACATCCACAGCTAGGCGTTTGCCGTTGAAGTGTGGTCGGTCGTGTTACACGCATTGATTGCAGCGGATTCCTAGAGGCCGCGGTCAGAGACCCAGACTCGGACAGGAGGGTGATACTTCGTAGAGGGCAAACACCTACATATTACATGCGGATACGCAGGCAGCGCAGCGCAGCGTAGCGGGACGTCGACAGGGGAGCGCGCAGCGGGATGGCGGAGACGCTGGCCGGAGACGGAGACGGAGACGAGGAGCGGAGCAAGGCTTCGGATCCAATGCACAACATATAGCGCGGCGCGACGCAACGCAACGCAACGCAACGTAGCCTGATGGGACGCAATGCGACGCGAAGGAGACCGGGGCGCGATGTGATGGCAGCTGCGAAGGCGGGGTTGCTTGCTTTTGGGGCGAGTTGCGGTGCAGCTGAAAAGCTCCGAGATGATGTTTTGGTGTGGGAGGCCGAGAAGCAAGACTAGAGAGCGAGAGGAGGAACGGATAGGCGCGTCGTGTCACCAACCAAGCCCTGCGAGTGTGGTGGTGGTTTGGTGTCACCACTTGCATGCATCTCGGGCACAGGGCACAGTACAGGAGGGGAGGGGAGGGGAGGTGGTCCATCCAGTCAACCAGTGTCCCGTCCATGTTGGTGCGGGAAGGTGTGGCTCGTGGGTGAATCCATCGAGCCTGCCCGGGCAGGACCTAGGGGACGCCCAGTGCCCGTCCGATGTGGTGTGGACCTGCCACAGCTTGAAGTGGAGATGGCGGCCCGGGTGGGTGGGTCCATTGCCAGGCAGCCGTCGGACACCAGCCACGAACCCCATGGGCAACTGCAGGTGTTCCATCACAGCGGCAGGTGCAACGAGAAGGGCAAGTCGTACCTACCTAGGTACTATCGATTGTTTGAAAAGTGTATACGGCCAGTCAGGTAGGTGCTCAGAGTGATATAGAAGAATGCCCGGAAAGTGCCCTCAAGTTTACCTACCAGCACCTACCAAGCGGGAGTACCTAACCTCCTCCCTCCATATGTTGGTACCTACTACCTACCGGGAACCTTGAAGATGGGCAATATTCTTGGAAGGTACCTATCTACCTACCTTGAATAAACTGTGACTCAAGGTCCAGAAAATGTCAACCTCTCGTCAATTGCGCCCTTCACATTGACATGAACGACATCCATGGTCGCAGCCACATGGCAATTGCTAACAACGGTTCCATACAACTTTTTCCACTTTGTTAGAGAATCCACCGCCAGCCAACATTCTGTTAGCCCAGAGAAAAGCCTATCCAAACTGACCATCATCCAGTCAGCCAGTGTGTCGTTCCTGCCATGGCCGACCATGCGGAGAAACACATCGACCTCGACCGAAGGCCACAAGGGTTGAGTCACTGTCCGCGAAAATCATCACGGTTGATATTCTTCACAGCATATAAGGCCGCCGCTGGTTTGGCTTGGAACTTCGAAGTTATCCATCACCCACCCTCCTGACTTGCATCAGCTTCAATTTAGAGGGAAAAGCTCCCATGTCAGACATCTCTTACATCAAAATCGTCGTCAAACATCAGTCAAAATGGCCTCTGCAGTCACTATAGACCTCGCAACCCCATCGATGCTTGGTGGTGTCAAAGATCAGCCCTACGACATGTCACCCGTCACCCCCACGGGCGCTGCGGACGATGTCACCGTTGCCGACGCGGAGGAGGCGGCTCGCCTAGCCCCCCTCTGCCGAGAGGCACTCAACCTCTTGGACGCCAAGGTGCCAGACTTCAAGCACTCCTACTCCTTCACGGCCGACGAGATTCTCGCCCTCCCCTTGGACACAGTTCGCCTGCCTGACGGGCTGCACGGCCTGCCCCGCCGGAAATCTGCGCGATCTTCCCTGGCAGCTGCCATTGCGTCGCTGCTGTATCCCGCCACCCACGACGAGGCTCTGTCATCATTGATCCGGTACGAAGCCGCCCGGGTAAGACTGCGCGCTTGGGTCGCCCTGCAGCGGAAGTACGACATCTTTGCCGCCACCAAACGGAACGGCCATAGCTTCCGCGGCCTGACTGGCGGGGCTGCTCCCGGCGTGCATGCGCCTTTCTGGTCCTCGCGGATCCTTGACCAGGGCCCGTGGGATCCTTCCAGGCACCCCGTGTCCATTGCTGGCGTGAGGGCCATTCCGATGCCCGTCCTCATCGCCGACGCTGCCGACCTTGCGCCGTTCTTCGAACATCTCGAGCTGGGCGGAACCCACGAGCTCAACGCACAGTCCGCCGGCGCCCATCTCGACGCCGGAAAAGGCGAGCCGTACTACGGCGTGAAAGCCGCCGAGTTCCAAAAAGGTGTCGTGTACGAGGATGGCCGCATGGATCTTTGCAAAATGGTCGTTGGCCCAGACCATATTGGCAACCTCATGGAAAGCTTACGGCCGAACCCCTTTATCAGACACTTTCTCCTCGGGAATAACATCATTGGCCCGGTTGGGGCTCGCGAGATTGCCCGCTTCATCCAAGACCTGCCTGATCGAATGAACACTTGGTACCTGGCCGGCAACTGCATCGACGCCCCGAGCTTCAATATCCTCGTCGATGCCATCATCACCTCGGACGCTGTCACGAATATCTGGCTGAAACGCAACCCGCTGGGCCCCACGGCGGCTGCAGACGTCTACCGCCTCGTCACCGAGACGAAAAGCCTGCGTACGCTGGATCTCGACCAGACGGAGCTCGGCGACGCCGGTATCGCAGACCTCTTCACCCGACTGGCGGCGTACTCTGAGCCCACCGGCCGTAAGCTGCCCCTGCGAAATCTGTACTTGAACGGCAACGGCATCTCGACAACGGCTGCCAGCGCGGTGGCTGGCTTCCTGGCCTCGCCGGCCTGTGGTGTCACCTCGCTGTACATGTCTTGCAACCCCATTGGCGACGAGGGCATGAAAGCACTGGCCGAGGGCGTTCGCAAGGCTCCTCAACTGACCCGCCTGTCGCTTCAGTCCGCCGGTCTCAACACGGCAGGTGCCATCGCCATCTGCGAGGCCGTCACGTCGCATTCCGGTTTGCGCGTCTTAGACCTCGGACAGGCGTATGCGACATTGGATCTCGGACAGGCATGGAACTACATCGAGGATGACGCCGCGCCGTCGCTCTGCGGCCTCCTGTCGACGAATCAGACTCTCGAGTACCTGAACCTCGGTCACTGTCCAGTCACACCGCCAGTGTTGCGGGAGATCGACGCCGCTGTCTTGAAAAGCTCGCTGTTGTACTACAACGCGGAATCCATCCTGCCAGACCCAACAATCAAGACACCCAGGTTCAACCCGTCGGCTGACGCTACGATGCCAGAGTTGCACTCGATGGCGGCGCCGAGCAAGGCCGAGAAGGCTGCTGAGACGGCCGTCGATGACCACCTGGAGGCGAACGTGAAAGCGAAATACGGCCCCGAGATGACCTACTCGCAGTTTTTGGAGGAGGAGAAACGCTGGATCGTCAACGACAAGACCGACGTTCGCAAGATCGACTCGGTCTACCGCAATCGCGACGCCGGAGCTGCACGCCGTAAGCTCAAGGTGCTGGTCAAAGACTGGGATGACAACGACGACACCCTGGAGCGCGTTATGAACGCGAGTGGTCCTTTTTGCACCAGACGGAACCACTGAGTTGACGGGTTTGTTGTTAGTATTTGTATCGTCCACTTTGAGGCCAACAGGAGTGTCAGCGTGTGTCTTGAAACAAGATAGTCCGTATGGAAATTTTGCTTTAAGAGCAATCTTTAGGCTTGAATCAGTTCTGAAGCGGATTTCGTTGCCAATAAACCGCAGCGAGTCGGCTGAATGGTGACTCTGCGTGCCGACGACGATTATGTACCCCGGTGGAAGCTGCTCACCCGACAACAACAGATCCACTCAGGTCTATTAGTCTAGTTGGTTAGGACGTCGGATTCTGATTCACACCCAGTCTTCCGTAAGCCCAGGTTCGAATCCTGGATGGACCTAAACTTTTTGCTTTTTGGCAGGTATTTGTAGTTTTAGTCGTGGTGTTGGAGAATTGTGTTTTTCGGCGCTTTTGGAGGAAAGAATGACTACGAATGCTTATAGCGAGGGCCGAAGAACGAAAGTTTGCTTATCGATAATCAGATGAGTCTTGTATCCGTAGCGAACCAAAGCCAGGAGAGGAGGCCTTACCTTGTGCACTTACGTAAGCCTTCACGTCATTGCTTGGGACGCACGGCACGATCAGCAGTCAACAGATCGTCCGAATACACCAATCGCGCCTCATCCATTCCACATCGGCGCCGGGCGCTCGTGAATCAATTCCTCCGCATCGCCTTGTGACACCGGCTTGGATATTCCGTACTCGTTAGCACCACGCCCGTCTCGCAAAAACCCGAGGGGTGGACCACCGTCGCCGCCCACCTTCCCGGTGCAACTTCCACCCTCTGTGGTTCTCAACACCCCTGCAAAGTCACCGCCCACGATTCCAACAAAGTTTAATTGATCGACGCATCGAATCTCGTTGTCGCGCACACGACTCGCCGCGGGGCGATCCCCTTTTTTCGAAAGCAGAAAGGGACCAAAAAAAGAAAAGCACTCATGCCCCGAGCATGGCGCCGCTGAAGCGCAAGCGACCCCACGAAGAGCCCGGACAGCACCCGACCCCCACCTCCGCAGTTCCCGCGGCCGCCGCCGGCGCGGCCGACTCGACGCGTCGCCCAACGCGTCAGACCCCGATCCTACCCCCTCCGATCCCGACCGCCGGCGTCGTCACGCAACCCCAACCACCAGCCCCAGTCGCCGCCGCCGGAGGAGCCGTCAGCGAGAAGCGCCCCGGTCCCCGTCGTTCGTCTGCCACGTCCAGACCGAACCTGGCGCCAAGGATATCCGAGACACCGATTCCGATTCCCAGACCTCTCGCCTCGTCGAGCTCGAATCCACCGCCCGCGGTAGGGGATACTTCGCCGCCTTCGGCTCCCGCAGAACCCCGCGCGACGAGACGAAAAAGCGGCACCGCCGCAGATACGCCCGCGATGGGGGCCCTCAAGGAGGCGAAGGAGAACGTCCGGCCCGTCACGCTCGTGGCGCCCAAGATCACGTACCAGGCGTCCCAGCCGCAGGCGCACCGCACGGGAGGCAGTCTCGTTAGACCCAGCCCGCCGACGAGCCAGCCGCCGATAACGTCGCACTTTCGCCCCATACCGCGGCCGTCGTATCATCATAATATCCCTGCGACCGTGACTGCTGTGCCGGTCCCGGTGCCGCTGACGTCGACGCCGACGACGACGCCTTCGAAGACGCAAACGCAAACGCAAGCGGCGTCGCCGCTGCCGCAGCAGCAGCATATACATAAACATAAACCCATCGCCGCTGCCCCGGCGCCGACGCCCAAGACAGCTACGTCGAAAGCACCCAGGACGGTGGATAAGTCGGCCCCCCGGACGGACCGGAATATTGACAAGGTGATGCTGGGCAATATCTGCTTCCGGGCGTGGTACCCTTCCTACTACGGGAAGGAAGTCCTCGGGGATGCCTCGGCCAGCGCCAAGGGCGGGAAGAACCCTCCGACCGGCGGCGAGCTCGTCGGCGGAGGCGGGAAGAACGCCCAGCGCAGGGGCGCCGACGCGCCGATGCTGGATCGGCTGTACGTCTGTCCCGTGTGTTTCAAGTACTCCAAGGAGCTGGTCGCGTGGTGGGGCCATGTGAGGATGTGCGAGCGCTCGGGGACGGTGCCGGGGAGGAAGGTGTACGTCCACCCCAAGGGGAGACGTTTGGTGCGCAAGGAGGTCGGGAAGGCGGGGAAGAAGTCTGGCGGCGGCGCGAAGTTCACGGAGGAGTACGTTGCGGATGAGGGGGAGTGGAGCGTGTGGGAGGTGGATGGGGAGCAGGACGTCGTGAGTCTCTCAATCCTTCAGGTGGTTTCCTCTGCTGACTTTTCCAGCTGTTCTGCCAGAATCTATCCCTGTTTGCGAAGCTCTTCCTCGATAATAAGTCCGTCTTCTTCGACGTGCGGGGCTTCAACTACTTCCTCCTCGTGTACACCCCGCCGCCGCCGCCGCCGCCGCCGAGTTCAGACCCGAATGCTCCCGAGCCGACGCCCGCCCGCCCGCACGTCGTGGGGTTCTTCTCCAAGGAGAAGATGTCGTGGGATAACAACAACCTGGCGTGCATCCTCGTGTTTCCGCCGTGGCAGCGTAAAGGGTTAGGAGCGCTGCTGATGGGTGTTTCGTATGAAATATCGCGGAGGGAGGGCGTGCTCGGCGGCCCGGAGAAGCCCATTTCGGAACTCGGACGGAGGGGGTATCGACGGTTCTGGGGAGGGGAGATTGCGCGGTGGTTGTTGATGTGTCCTGACAATGGGGACGCGGAGCCGGGGTTGTTGGTGGATGTGGAGGACTGCTACCGCGCGACGTGGATCGCGATGGAGGATTGTCTGGCTACGCTTAGGGAGATGGGGGTCGTTGTCGAGGCGGGGACGGGGGCTGGGAAGCCGCCTGTTAAGAAGACGAGGTCTAGGACCGAGGAGGGGGGGGATGAGGATGTTGAGATGGGAGATGCGGGTGAGGGGGGGGAGGAGGAGGAGGAGGAGAGACCGGATGTGCCGAGGGTCAAGGTTGATAAGGCTGCTGTTGCGGCTTGGGTTGCTGCGAATAGGATTAGTCTTGAGAGGGTGTGCGATCCTGATGGTTTTGTGGAGGGGTATGCTATTAAGAAGGAGGAGGTTGAGGAGGAGGAGGAGTGAGTTGTAGTTGGCGTTTTATTCATGATATCCCTTCCGTTGATTTTTCTCTTGACATACGGGGCCATGCTAAGCTGAGGTGGAGTGAAACCCGGGACTTCGACAGTCACTGTCTTCCAGAGGATGCACTATTAATGTGACGCGATGTACTTCAGCGTCATAATGCCACCAGTATAGTTGCTCTAATGCGGCATGCTCAGTAGCAACAGTTGATGCTACGCCGTCCTGTCTCTACGTGGCGTGGCGAATATGAACCCGACCTGGCCTGGAAACTCATGGGATCACGATGTTTGTGTATCTCATTGATTAATTTGGACGATGATGGCCAACCCAGTGGCACGCTACGTCAGCTTTTCACCTAGGTAACTATCAACAATATGGCTGAAATTCACACTCATTACCCACCACCGAAAACGTAAAGAACAAAGGTGTCGTGGCCGATGTCAGCCAAAACAGTAGCGTATTCCTGTGCAGTCCGCGTTCTCGCGACTGAACGCCTGAGCCATGGGTGTCTTGCAAGCTGCCATCGTCACGGGGCTGGAAGGGAGCGCTTGAGGCGAAGTGACTGAGCAGCCTCGGCTGTCTGACATGGGAAAGCACGGAAAGAGCAGGAGATGGCACTTGGATTGCATGACTACCTACCCTGGCAAGAATAACGGGATATAGCAAGGGCAACCGAGACAGGTTCGAAAAAGATGGCACTTGCACGCAGACTTGCGGCTCTGCGGAGCCACAGGTGAAGGTCACTGAGCAGCTTCCACTTCTACTGCTGCTGATGTTAAGCTCGACTTGGATGAATCACACATCTTTCCGCTTATCTGTCTTGGGCAACTGAGAAGTGGCTTTCTAAACACACATCATCTACCAAGCACCTGAGGTAGGTAGTCAAACCACACACGACCGTCGACCGGCCCCATCGACTTACCATGGAAACACAACCACTGGCCGGGGCTACGCTATCCGCCCCGAGTCATCCCGCACAGCAATAGCTCGCTTTCCACGGCATGCCTTCCCCGGCCCAAGCATCCACATCATCTCACGAGCTTGCGGGACTACTGTTTTCCCCGTGGGGGGCGGGGTGAGTTTGCGGCTCCTTGTATGGTCCTTATCTCGACCACGAGGGCTGGACGACGGACGACAGGGCATGGAAGCTCGTGGCCATGAACATTTGGCTTTGGCCTGTTGGTGAAGGACAGGTCAGGCGTTGGAAGGCATGGACGGCACCGTTTCCTGACAACCCGCCTGCCATCGAAGCAACCGTTCATTCACCTGTCGTCAGAACTGTCGCTTCTGCAGAACCCCTGAGGCTCACCCGCGGCAGCCGCCTGACTCGAGGCCCGCACTTCTCCCTTCATCAATACCCGTGTCTTGACCTCGGTTCTAATGAGACGACACATAGACGACCGGCTCTTGAATAACGACAAACCACACTGTTTTCCAGCCCAATTCTCCAACGGCAATGGCGTTCGAACTGCCACTAAGGCGTGCCTTCCAGAACAAGTCTCCTTGGCTTTCGTGCTTCGTGCCTGCCCAAAACAGGGAAGGAGCATTAAGTGGAGACTTCGTGGCTCGCCGTTGCGTTGCACCGAACCAAGCCCTCGGTTCGGAGAGGTGCACTCGCTGCACGCCAGGGCAAAAGTTGGAGTAAACAGCCTGCGAAAATGAGCCCAGGTCTCGGAAAAATCGAACCAGGCGTGCGTGAGGGGAAACCCGTCATTACCTCTCCCTCGGGTCTCTCTGTTAAAAATACCAAGGCCCCCATGACTGAAGAATTATCTAATCTTTCCAACGACATCCCATCGTCGACCGCGTCGAGAGGAAGGTAACACAGCCGGAGTGCACCACAATCGCCACACGTAAAGCGGAATCGAAACGGATACAGACTAAGAAAACGGTGGATGAATCAGGAAAGGCCCGCCCCGATTCTTTTTTATTTCCCTTGGCCAGGCAAAATGTCGTGATGGAATAAGTTGTGGGACCCCCATCCGAAACGGACCCGCCGACTTCCTTCATCCAAGGGGGCCAAGCAGCCACGATGAAGCGGACCCGCGATAAGAGCAGGATTTTTCTCGCCTGCCAGCCGCCCACGAAACGGAATTGGGGGGCCAAAAACGCCCGGGGTCGGGGGGCCGAAGGTTGTGCGCACGAGAAAGAGACTTCGGAAATCGAGCCTGAGCGGTATTTTTTGGCACCTCATCGGAGATCGGACCAAAATCACATGGGCGGCGTCGATTCACGAAGAGGAATTGCGTTCCAAGGCACATTGATTTTTTCGCATCTGTTCCCTTCGTCGTTCGTTGAGTTTCGCTTGTAGGGTTACTGGCACGAGAGTTTTACGTCGCCATTTGGGAAAAATGCGCACTTTTTTGTGTTTTTGTTGGGCACGACTCGGGGGGCCTTGAAGATAAGGCGGTGGAGCCTCGGAGACCGAAGGCTTTTGCACTCGCCCGTCGGCAGGGTCACTGTGATCGAATCGATCGAACGGCTGCCAGCAGTGAGCTCGAGTGAGCCCCGCGCCCTGTGGTTCAGCTGGCAGTGTGTGGAAGTCTCACTGTGTGTGATTGAGCGCTGGCGGCTCGTGTGTGTGTGGCCCGCGATGGTGAGAAGCCACCGTGAATGTCCTCGTCGTCAGATCATGGGAGCGGGAGCTGCGCAGTAGTTTCATCTAGCAGCAAGCCTCGCCCTCCCCGTGGGGGATGGATGGATGGTTCCTTCCTTGCCCCGGCCCAGCCCTTCCCGCGGCGTGTGCCTGAGAGCCCGCAATAGCTGTCTCCTAACCTTGCCGGCTCAGAGTTGAAGCTGTTCCCAATTCTCACCTCGCATTGGCCAATTCCTCCCCCTTCCCGTGAGGCTTCCCGTCGAGCTTGTCGTTCTTTGAAGTGGAGATGCCGTCGTGTCCTCAGTGACGACTCGTAGGTGTCAGCTTCATAGGTTGGAGCTCATGGGTAGCTAGCTCACTCAATCGGGATGCTTAGTTCGAGGACCCCAGGTTCACGATGTTGTCACCGACGGACCACAGATGAGTTTTGAGTTTCTAGTATTTTTACAGAAAAAATGTATCTGGGCCAGGAGCCACGGGGAGATATACGTGCGGAGACCGGCCAAGAGCTGCGAAAAAAACAAGAAGCTGTCTTCTCTTCTCGTCGCCAAAAGCCCGACGCTTCCCATCCATACAACACAACATAGCCGCGCGGTCTATGGCCTCTATTCTTCTAGGATGCCCACCATGCTGTCTAAGTTTTCCCGTCTATTACTCTTTCTCATCATACAGTTGCGAGAGGGGTGGGCTTGTAACCGCAGATGAAAACAGGCGACCCGTCCCAGGGGATAGATACATCATTGCGGCGGGGAGTGGGCTTGTCCAAAGCCTTTCCCAGCCGCTTCTCCCCGGCTCGCCAGCGCGAAGTAAATCGCTTACGTCTGTCGGGTTGGTTAGCGACGTGAAAAACTTTTGTGGGGGACAGCCAGAGGCCGTGACGGTGAGACTTACGAACTTGGCCATGAGGGCAACCATGAGGTCGAAAAGACCGATGGCCTCGACGAAAGCGAAACCCAGAATGGCGTAGGAGAAGAGCTGGCCACGGAGGGCGGGGTTGCGGGCAACACCGTTGAGGAGGGCGGCGAAGACGAGACCGATACCGATACCAGCACCAGTCAGACCGATGGCGGCGGAACCCATACCGAGGTTCTTGGAGACCTCGACCATGGCCTGGGCGATCTCAGAGGAGTAGGCGCGCTTGGCCTGGACCTGGGAGAACTTGGCCTGGACGGCCTGCTTGCGGGCAAGGGGGCTGAAGCCTGAAAATTTTCGGTCGTGTCAGAAACGCGGGATCATTCTCGAAAATCGGGGGGCTCTTGTCCCCCCATGCTTCTCCATGCGAACGTGTCGGAAAATTGGGATGGGAAGAGAGAGGCCGACGTCGACATCGTTTGGGGACATCGGATCGGGTGCCGGCGAGGCCAATTGGCTCGTCATCGGCGGGATTGATGATGGATTGATGATGGGTGATGCTTGTGGATGGATGGGTGTTTGGTGTCGTCGACTGCGTTCCCGGTCTTCCCGTCTTTTCCTCCTCTTGCCTTTTCGCGTCGAATAATTTTTTCCCGATCGTCTCTCTTCCTCATTCCGGGCTTCTCGACAGCAACAACGTCAAGGACTTACCAGAGATGGTGCGCTTGGGCATGGCAGAGACGCGCACCGCGGGGCGGGCGGCCTTGGTGGCCATCTGGGTGGCGAGCCTGGAGGCGAGAACGCGAGTGGAGGCCATTGTGTCTGGAGGGGAGAGGTGTGGTGGTGATGGACTGGAAGGAAGAGATAGGAAAACTGGACAGATCGGGGGATGGAGAGGAGGTAAAGTGGAAGGAAAGGAAAAAAGGAGGAAGGAGAGAAAAAGCTTCGGGGACGGGAAAAGCTCTGCTCAGGTGACGGGCGAGCTCGGCAGAACGAACAGGGCAGGGGCCCGGCCAACGGGACGGCGGAAGTTGATCCAGATGGGCACCTACCTTCTCAGGCTCAAGTTCCCAGGTACCTGCTACTCCGTACCTACCACGAATGGGTCCGCACGACGGTTCGAGACGGTCAACGGGAGAGATGGAGCCTGAGGTTGACGTTGAGCGACGGTGGTGGTGACTTGGTGACTTGGTCCGGGTTCCTGCCCGTTGGCGGGAGGCGGATCGGATCAAACAGGAGAGACATTGGTGAATACACCTTCGCTCGGTGGGTCTCCAAGCAGACGGATACACAGTGCCATGTAATGGATTTCACGAGGCGTCCCAATCAGATACGGGTGTCGACTACTCGTTGACATCCAATATCGTGGGGACCGTCCGGGCCACACACACCTGCACCGATCTCGGGCATAGTCGGAGGCTGGACAGCGAGAGGCAGTACCGGGAAACCCTGGGCGACAGACTCCTGCCGCACCGGGCAACTACGAGGTAACGCGATGATCGAGAAGAAATGATGAAATGGGGGATGTCGCTCCAGGCTCTCTTGCTTCTGCCGGCCAGCAAAGCAAAGGCCGCGGTTAGAGGCGAAGCCTGAAGGGGCTCCTGGGCCGGAGACACGAATCATGAGAAGTGGGTTTGACTGTGTCAAAGGCAGGAGTACCCGTAAGGATGGCAATGGAAAGAAAACGGTGGCGGAGGATGTTCGGTATCAACAGGACAGCGTTTGCCTAGCTCCTGCCACTTGAATTCAGGTAGCTGGCTGCCACTGGGCTGGACAGCGCTGTAAATACAGAACACCGACAGCTAACTACGCCGTGTGACTTGACAAAGGTGAACGGAAGGGCCGAGATCTAAGGTTCGGGGTACCCAAAACAGCGCAACTTAACGGACGAGAAAATTTTCTCAAAAACTGTTCCCTCAGGCACAGAGCAAGCAAGCCATGTCAGCTTTGATATCAAACGGGTCATGGCTTTTTGGTGTGACCCCCACTCGACGTTGTCTAGCGCCCCCACTATGAGGCTTTGGGTCCAATCAGTCGCAGCCCAGCGCTCATACGTGGTGGATCTGACAAAATGTGCCAGGGAAGGAGAGAAAAAAAAAAGAGGCGCCAGAGGAAAGTGGACTCGACGGTCAGTTTTGCGACGTTGGCCACAGAGAATAAAAGGGACACGGTGAGACGGATCGAAATTCAGGGAGAAGGAGCTCAGCGATGTCCTCCGTTTCTCACCCAACCAACATCTTTCGCCATTCCTCGCGTCAGCTTATCAAAGTTTTCCTCCCGCTGGCCACGGCGGAAGATGAGATGAAGTCAATCGAAGCACGCTGCACATGCGCCTAGCGCCGCCAGGGAACGCTTCTCGGCGAATGCACCCGACGCAACCACCACTACAGCTGGCACACATCACACCCCCTTACCGCCTGCGCATGACGGTAGACGAGTGTTACGTGAGATCCCGGCAGCGACCCAGGAACCTGGCTCTGGCTGGCGGCTGGCAGCTCTCGAAAAACTCGGCCGGCTGCCAATGAGAAATTCCGCTCGCTCCTTTGAGCCGACGTCCGAGGCTAAAGTGCCTGAGTATGAGATGATTGCAACACCGTCTCGGCCGTCCGCCGTATTTCACTGCTCGGAAGAAGGAGGCTCCGCAATAAGAAAAGGGAGCACCTGCAAGATTGATTCAGCGTCAACGTAAATTTGGCGTCGCCAGTCCCAGCTGCCGGTACAAACGCAAATGCTGCAGCAGCGTTCCGTTCAGTGGTGCGTCCGCCGTGTCTCACTCCAGGCGATCCAGGCACCTGTACGGTATAAACATGTACCTAGCGTGCGACCGTAAGCGCAGCGACACACTGACTCAAGCCTCTAAAGAAGAAATCCCGGAACACGAAAACGTTGGCGCTGACGGTGCGGCGTCGTGGCTGTCTCGGTGCGTGCCTGAGGCTCAAGAGCCTCAAAAATGACGCATCGCAGACCGTTATCTCTGCGCCCGTTAACGGTTACGCAGGCCGTCTGGCTGTCATACAAGTGATGCTAGTGCGAGTTGCTGTTCAGGGGGTAGAAGCCAATGGTCTCTGTCTGACATTTTGCGTCCCGATCGTGTCTTGAAATTGAGTCGTTTGCACGGAAAAAAGCAATGGTACTGATTGAGGTTGGCCAGCGAGGCAATCTCGCTGAGGCTCTGAGACTAAGAAAATTTTCTTCTCTCCTTCCCGTCCCGACTCCCGGCCCAAGCTCCTTCCGTCATGCAACTCACCTCGGACTGGCACACGGCAGGCACGTCGTTGCCTTAGGCTCAGGCTTATTCCGCGGTGGCTGCATCGCCAACCGAAACACCCGGTGCCGCCTGAGGCAAGGTAGCAGCGCCCAGAGGACGCCAACAGGCAAGAACGGGACACAGTGAGACGCCACAACGCCCAGAAAGGTGCAGTCGATCCCGGCAGCAGCGACGCCCTCCCGGAATTGAAATGAGACTCAACGGAAATAACAGCCCTGTTGAGGGAGGAAGGAACGAACAAAGCAAGCTGCAGGTAAGACGGCCCTGGAAATCCCCTTTCTTACCTATAGTCTACGGATATTATCCCGAGCAATCAATCAATCAGGAAAGCTTCCAGCATGTCCACTGCGACATTTCATCACGAGTCCAGACCGACCGACCAACCAACCTTCCCTTCGGGCCACCCTGCTGCTCACTGCAACCTCTACCAACTGCACGCTTATACGAACAGCGATCACCATCGACTCGATCAATGCTTGACGCGAGCATTCTTGGCCCTGTTTTACAATTTCCCTCCCAACCGACTCTCTCCGAGCGCAATAACCTCCTGCATCGACGGCCACGTCTTCCTGCCAACAAACACCCAAGCGAATCCGTCCCAGCGCAAACAGGGAGGCAGACGTTTCTTTGTTTCGCTGCATCATCTCGGCTCATGTCATCGCGACTCGAGCTCCGTCTGCCTGGCCCAAGCTTCTTTCCCATTTTGGCATCGCTGTGCCTTCTCCCGACAACTCCCTCAATTATGTTACTCGCCATCAGTTGCGACTTTCTTGCTGCCCCTCTTTGGCCCCAATGACCCAATCAGATCCAAGAGGGCCAAATCCGGCGATGACATCGTCACTGGCGATCCCAATCTGCTCGAAATATCCAGTCTTCCAGACCTCGCCGGCAGCCACCATGCCACTTAACTGTAGCAGTCCCCGTAGGCAAACGAGGCCGACTCCGACCTCGATCCCGCTGATCATACACGGGCTAAAGTAACCGGCTGTTTCCGTTCCTTCCGGGCTCTTATGAATCCATCGAAGTGATGGCCCGTCGGCGTGTACCGAGACTTCGCCTGGTTCCTCGAACGAGAAGTGTCCGTACTCGTCAGGCCGAGGAACGAGATAGACGTGATCTTCTGCCCAACGTGGGAATCTCCACGGCTGGAAGTCAGATCGTAGGTTCATAAGTCGAGGTCCACTGCATAGTTTGCCCCCAAGGGACCAGTAAGACCATGGCTCAGACCTGCTGCGACTCGCCAATTCATCGACGAGTGTGCCGACTCTGAGAACAGGCAACTGAAGAACATCGCTGCCTGCCAGTATCTTGACTGGTAGTCTGACCCTTTGCGGGTTGATATCTCCCCAGCCCAATGCGTCCGGGACGGTCGTTGATTGCCTGAACGTCCAGTCTGGTGCCCACGATGGCAACTTTCTCGTCCGCAATGTGTGATGAGTCCTTGGGAACAAGAGCGCTCCGAGATCTTCGTCATCCAAGTTGCCTTCGTTGGCTATCCCCATCAGTCGTTCGAGACCGCCAGCATCCGCCTCACACTCAACAACGGCACTGAAACGCTTCTTCAGCTCCTCGCCGCGCAGATTCACCTCGTTTGCGAACCTCATAAAACTTCTGGCTCCTTCCAAGTCTGCATTAGTTATCTTGGCCCGCACTCGTAATGCCGAACTCAACTCTTCATCGTCCGTATCATTTCCGCTGACGCATCTAATCAGCAAGGCCAATATTCCGTGCCTTTGCACAATCCATTCGGCAATCCGGAGGAACACATCCTTCACCGACAAGGTATAGTCTGCGTGGAATCCGTCGCTCTTCGCCCCAGAGAGCAGCCCGAACAACGCAAACACCTTGTCCCTCGGGTCTGTCGCATGGCTAGGGCGAGCCTGGTCCAGGAGCTGCAAAAGATTGCTCGAATCCCGATACTTAGGCGCCTGAAAATGGATCACGGACGGCAGGTTGTCCCGTGAAGCAGTCTGCTCCAGGAGCCCCTGAGCCAGAAGCTGGGGCACCTGGAACGAAGACCACGGAATCGAATGGCCCCCGCCAAGTAGAACTGCCCGCCTGGCCATGGCAACCTCTGGAAGGATCCAAACCCTCGAGAAGTATCGGCGACTGAAGAACTTCAGCAATGCTAGCCGCAATTTGCTCTCGAACCATGAGTCCGGGTTGAGGCCACCCGTCGACAGCAAGCAAAGCAGCTGCTCGTCCTCGGGGAGGGCCTCCCCGGTGTAAATCACGACTTGTCGCGCTCGGGAGTAGATTTGCGGTATCAGAAGCACCTGATGGCCCCTCTCATTGACGTCGTCTTGATCAATGCAGATGGCGTCTATCCAGACAGTGCGTCGGCTCCAACGAAGCCTCATGCGGCGCAGGGCGGTTTCGCAGTTGGGCGTTACCGAAAATTCCTGAGAGTTTACCGATATGCGTCCCGTCTTGGCCATGATGTTGTCCTCGCCGCCCCATGTGTAAGAGATGGCATCGTACTCATCACGACCGGATGTGCTGCCCAAGGATAGGGCCGACCGCACCGGGTCGTCGAACTCGCCTGGCTCCAAGGTAAGCAGCCGTATGTCTGTCTGGGCACCCAGTGCTTGGTACATGTGATCACTTGCCACTAGTTCATCGGGAAACTCTGCCGATGTTCCTCTGGGCGAGTTTGAACTTGGTGGTAATGGCTCTGGTGAAACTGTGCGAGATGAGGTGGAAGGCGAGGTCGGTCCCAGAACCGCGGGAACGCCTCCACAGCCCATGCAGCTGGTGATACCGCCGGCGGTGATGATATCCGGCCGCAAACAAATGCACTCCATTTCGCTCAGATACAGTATCGCGAGTGGAAAAATGATGTAGCAGGTCCAGTCTAGCTGTTCTTGAGGTTGTAGCATATACGTTTGCTATTATGCCTTTACTCGGATGATGAGTCGTCAGCCTGAGTGCGGGGTAGGCACTGAGACAACCTACAGTCAGTTGTGGTTGCCTAAATAGCAAGCCAAGCCTTGAGTATTGGCGTGTGGTAGCTACAGAAAGATGACGTATTGATATGCTGGTCATGATTGGGCTTTTAGCTCTTGGAGATGGGAGGGAAGTATCCAGAGGAGCATTTCTGAGCCAGGCTGTAGGTGTGTGCGAGATGCCAGTTTGTCATCTGATTTTAGGGTAATATGTGTGTGTACAGTATATAGTGTACGCACAGGTGATGCTGGATGATAATCAAACAGGTATCAGATGATCATGAAGGTGGTGGTCTTCGCTCCAAACCTTGGGCTGGAACTCAAAGTCACTCTTTATTATGGTACACAATGAGAGACTAGAGTCAGGTCGTAAAATCGTGCATTTCATTAGTTGTCACACTTGGCGTATTCATGCCTACATACGAAAGGCGACAAGGACAAAAGGGATGACGGACAAGGAAGGTAGTAGACTAGAGAGATGGAAGATGAAGGAGCTTGTGATTAGGAACAACTATGGCCGTTTGTACCTGGCAAACCATAGGTAAGATTGAATAATATGTTTCAGCAAGAATGGAATTATTTAATGATACAAGGAACAAGAACGAGTGCAACAAGTACTGTTTATAAAATACAACAGATGAAAAGCTAAGGCAAGTATAAGAATCAGAGAGCTCTAGATAGGATTACTCAAGAACACAACTAACCATGTACTGGGACTGGCACTGGCTTAGTAGAAAAGGAACAGTGCCCAACCTCAGAAGAATCTGCCACTCCCCATCGCAGAGCCTTCTCCCATATCTGTCCCTCATCCGAGTCAGGATGGCAAGCGGCAGAGATTGCCGCGCTGCAACTGCCCGCCACGGGCATCACCCCAAATCTCAAACGACGCGTCACAGAGACGATCAGGAATCCTAACATAAGAACGAGGACTACTAGAACACACAAGGCCCCAAGCGGTAACTATCCACAGGCTATAACTCCAACGCCAGATCCCTCATGCATTACTCTTTCCATTGATGTGGCATTATCCGAAGGGGCGTACACCTCCAAATTGACGAGAAAGAAGGTTTGGGAGATGAGCCAATGAAGCCCGCCTGAGAATATCAAAATGGGAAGTGAATAGCGGTATGGGAGCTGAAGGAAGTAGGTATCTCGCTGGGTCCCTTCGGGTGTAGTTGATACCCGAAGGCTCTTTGCCTCGTTACTGAACCTGTCCCATTCAGTGATTATAGATATGCTGGTGCACTGAGTATTGTAGGTGAAGTATATGAGGGATAGAACCATCTGAGGCGTGTTGACAAGCAGTATGTTAGCAAGTATGGATCCTTGACCGAGGGCACCGGTGTTCAGGATGGTCTTTGTCTGAACGGCGCCGAGTCCAAGAGTGATGATGTTGCCGCTACCGGACATTTGATATAGACCCCCGGTGAACAGAAATGCACAGGCCATGATGAGCCCGAAGTACCTGAGAAATATGTCAGCAAAAGTTTTCAAGCAGTGAGGAAATCGTAAGCATATAATGAGAAACACAAGATCCATTCCCCGGGGGTGACGGCGACAGACTTCCGTTGCGGTTTGAGATCATACGGTATTGGACCCTTGGACCAGTATTGTGCGACAAAGTGGTCCTTCGACTTGAGGCACATGTCCGAAGTTGGCTCATCCTGGCGTTCGAGGAAAGAGGCCACTACATCTCCGATGGTCATCAGAGGATCTTCATCGCCCATCCCGAATGCGACGAAGAGCATGAGGACAGCTTTGAGAAGGATGAAGGCCGCTACAACCCAGCAGAGGGTGCTGCTGAAGAACAGTTTGCAATGCTCATCCGTCTTCTGGCTGTAACATTTCGTTACAGCAGAGCCTAGTGGCCTCCAGCCTCCGGACGTGTTGCGCATTCTCCCAAGATATTCCTCTCATGACATGGTGCCATCGCGAATTGAAGCAAGCACTTCACTAGATTGGCCGCACATCCAAACAAAAGGGATTCCCGAAACGTTGAAAACTTCAGTCGTGCTGTTCTCAGCGCGCGCGTCGTTGGAGACAAGAAGTAAGTTTCCTCGGGAGGATTGAAAAGCGACTCCGTAGGCGTCAATGCACGCCCTTACGTCCAGTTGCTCAACGTCGTC
Source organism: Colletotrichum sojae (assembly GCA_014235955.1). Classification (NCBI taxonomy): domain Eukaryota; kingdom Fungi; phylum Ascomycota; class Sordariomycetes; order Glomerellales; family Glomerellaceae; genus Colletotrichum; species Colletotrichum sojae. Next base: position 31,868 of record WIGN01000365.1, read on the forward strand.
CCCAAGGAAGCTTGCGTACATGCTCTTCCACTGGGCGCCGCTGACTCTACTTCCGGTTTGGTTCTTAGCCATGAGCGCGTTGGGGCTCAAGACACGGTAGTTGTTTACTGAGGCCGAGCTGAACACAACGGAGTTGTAACTGAGTACTCGTCAGTTCCTGCGTGTGAAAGGGAAGAAAGCAGACAGGACGAAGGGCACCAATGGTTTACTGACACCAGATGTAATGGGATTGAAGAAAAGGACAGTAGAGCCCAGACGATTTTCTTCTTCCACGTCATGCTTCGAAAGTTTCTGACACTTGGGACCCCGATATCGAGCCACTGCTGTCTCGCTTGAGCATCGTCAATCTCTGGCCGGGTTGGTGCCATTAGGCACTGCATACAGTAATTACTGCCCGCGAGTAGAACTATACTGAGAATGTTGATAAGGACGTGTATTGCAGTGTTTAATAGTTTGATAGTCGAACAATCCCGGTCGAGTAGGGTTCCAACGCCGTTTTCGAAAGTGTCACGCTTCTGGATGATTGCCCACAACACGAAGATAAGATTGACCAAGAAGGTTGAGAAGGCCGCGATAGAGAAGTAGAACGCTGCCTGTCGCCAGGAGCTTGAATGTACCCATCGTGGTACTGCTGACGATGTTGACCAGGGAAAATACATAATCGAATCCGGAGGGGGAAACATGGTCGGCACAGGAATGAGAGAACCAACTGACCTATTAATGGAATTCGGACTCGGCTTGTTTCCTCTTTCGCTGTATGCAGCCTGATCCTCATTCTCTTTGCCAAGCGACGAAAGCTGACCGAGGTGTGAAGTGCATGTTCAGCTCAGAGCACTGTTTCACGACCTACAAGGCTCTCATCTTAAGCTGAAATCTGAAGCTTCATACTCAAACGAATATGCAAGTACTGACAGGCTGTCAATTGAATGCCTGACACCGAAGGCTGGAATCCGCCCAATGGGCAGATGCCTCCATAACTTGATGGTCTTGAAAGCGCCCAAGCATCAAATTCTGCTCATGACTGGCTTGCTGACTGGCTACTCTGAATAGAACGTGCCACTGTACGGATATCACTGGGCCAATTGCGACGCCTCTGAGCCAGGCTGCGGTGGCTTGTGTAAGGGCGGGCAATGTCTGACGCAGCACCGGGGGCTGAGAAGCAAGCCGACCTCACAACGGGCGGCAGGTAGGTCGTACCGGCCAGCAATCGAGGCGAAGAAAGCCATAAATCATTCATAATTGGTCATCAATGGACTACTACGGTAGGCTCTGGCGCAGGCTGATATATACAAATTCTAGCTTTTGTCACTCCACCTGTCCAATCCAGCCTCATCATCGGGCAGTCATGGTAATAATCATTCTGCTTTGAAAGTTTTGGAAGAGGTACGATAAATAACAACCCTCCCCCGATGTGTGCTTGTAGGCACTGCTGCCAAATACTATCATGTGAGGACGGCCGGCTCCTTCGTCATGCCAAAATCGTCCTTTCCCACCGCATAGCTGGTACCAGACGAAGAGACGCGAGCTTATTTGCAGCTGTCACTGCCAGGGATGAAAGTCCCGTCCGAGTTCTCGCAGCCGCACTCGCCGGTGTTGGGGTCCTTGATGCACCCAGCACCCTCGCCGTCCGAGTTTCCCTGGCCACTGTTTATGCACACTTATCAGCACATCATGTTCATCTCATACCTCCAAGGGAAAGGGCCGTCTCACCTCCAGAAGAAAGTCCAGCAGTCCTCGTCAGTCGTCATCTGGTCCGCGGTAGGAGGGTCGCAGGTATACGCCGAGCACGTGCCGTAGGGGTACCCGTTGTTGCCGTCGTACTGGTGGTCCGTCTCGAAGACGGCAAAGGTCTGGGTCTCGGAGGTGCGGGTGTTGTGGGAGCACTCGGCGGCCTGGATGGCCTTGGAGACCTTGGTCGCGCTGCAGTTGTAGACGCTCGGGCAGGCGCCCTTTGTGTTGGAGGTGGCCGGGTCGAGGGTCGCGGCCACGAGGGGGGCGGCGAGGAGGAGGTAAGAGAGCTGCATTGTGTTGGTGATGTGTTGAGAGGTGGATGGATCTTGTCGTTGAGTTGTAAACGAGCGTGGGGAGCGATTCAGTTGGGAAACGACTGTAATGATGGATTCTTGCTATAACTGCTGGAGCGAAATATCAGTCCTTATACGATCCAGCGCATGTTTGTTCCCCATCTTTCGGGTGGTGGTAGCGTCGAACATGCAAATTGCAGCTGGGGCTCGCCCGTTTCGAACATATTCCTCATCCCCATAGAACGGGAGACCCGTCCCTTGCCCGTCTCTTGTGGCCGGCACGTCTCCCGAGTGTTCTGGACCACCATCGTACGCGGCAGTCTGTGGGTTGGCCACTCTTCCCCTGTTTTGTTTCTGTTGTGAAGACATTTGGAAAATGCTTGAATTTCCTGGGTGATTTCACCCCTTACCCATCGTCGTCATCACGGTTGTCGTTTCTCCACTGAGTCTTCCTGGTGGGTCCCGGCAGTGCTCAGCTGCCCTCAGATCAACTGATACAAGGCAACATTAAGAGAAGCAGACGCGACCGCATGTTTCCTCTATACAAGAAGTCGTTTCTAAGGCCTTCAATGTCTCGCACCTTTCTCGGGGAAGTCCAACACGCAACGAAATCGTTCATCCAATCCCCACGAACGGATATTTTCGCCGCAGCGGGTGACAGCCCTGTTCAGGGGTCGCGGGAAATTAAAGGCGATCAGTGGGGGGGAGGGGGGGGGGTTCCCGCGCCCTGAATCACACGCTGTACATAACTACAGAAAACGAGTTTGGCTCCTTCATGTTTAGTGGTGAGATGACCGCTGTCGTAGGCTCAAGTGTACCAGATATATGAATGCTGATGGCCAAGTCGGCAGATGGGTTGCTGAGCTTGGGTTGCCCTATCTTGGCACGCGGCTGGGCGGGTGAGTATCGGACAGTTATGCATGCGGGGTTGCAGTCAGCTTCGTCACTTCATGTCACCCCAGTGAACGGCAAATCTCTTCGTTTATCATGGCATAGAAAACGCCTCAAGCAGTTCGCGTGAAACTTCTCTAACAGACAGACCCTCATGGCCTTATGTCAAGAACGAAATTGGACCCCTTCTCCCCCCTCACGAACGCCCTGATATTCTCACCGACCACCCTCCTAATGTTCACGCGCGTCTGGTCAGCGCACCACGCAAGGTGCGGCGTGAGCGTCAAGTTCAGCCCCCGCGCGGCTTCGGAGAGAAGCACGCTATCCCGCCCGCTGCCCGCCGGCTCGGACGCGTAGACATCCGTCGCGGCGCCGAAGATGCGGTTCTCAGCCAGCACCGCCAGCAGGGCAGGTTCATCGACGGTCCCGCCGCGTCCGACGTTGATGACCACGGCGTCGGGGCGCATGAGGCGCAGCTCCGCCTCCCCGATGAGGTTCTTCGTCTCTGGCGTCAGCGGGACGACGAGGAAGATTGTCGTCGCGCGGCGGATGACTTCGAGGAACGGGGTGCGATCGTGAGCGGTGCCGTTTGTCACAGGAGTGGGGGAGGGCGAATCCTTTCTAGCGGCGACGAGGACCTGCATGTCTAGCGCGCGGCACATCTTGGCGATGCGCTGGCCGATGGGCCCGTGGCCGATGAGGCCGACGACCTCATTGCCGCAGGTGTGCGGGGGCCGGCCGTCGGCGTCGAGGAGGAGGGAGGACATGCTCCCCGTGGCGCGCCAGGGGTTGTCGTGGGTGGGGGAGTGGTTCATCATGGTGTTGCGCAGCATTACGAGGCGGCGGCGGGTTGAGAAGTACTGCGTTTGTTAGGGGTGACTAATGGAGAGGAGAGGGGAGGGAGCGTACTAAGCCGAGGGCGTGCTCGGATACTGCTTCGACTGTTGCGTTGGGGGAGTACATGACGGTGATGCCGCGGCGTTTGCACTCGTCGAGGTCGATGTGGTTCGTTCCTGTCGTCTCGGTGATGATGCATTTTCTGTTTCCTGTGTTAGCTTAAGCACCCTTGAAGTGAGAGACAAAGCCTACAGGTACGGCGCTTCGCCGAGGGTCTCGGCGTTGATCGGGACGGTGGTCGTGATGACGATGCTGGCGGGCCGTATTCGGGCCGCCGCAAGTGCGGTCTCGGACGGCGGGGTGTAGTGGTACCCGATGACCTCGTGCGTGAGGTCCGCCGTGTCGACCTCCGGGGCGGGGACGTGGATCGTCTCGAGCTTGACGACGACGTGGTGCGTCGAGTCCGGGAGCCGGGCGGGCTGCTTCACAGCGGCGGGGTCGGCCATTGTCTTTGGTGTTTCTCAGGACCCGTGATGATGAAGACAGCAGTTGTTGGTGGTGGTGTTATGTTGCCCTTTGTCGACGATGTCAAGTTCGCTGAAGCCGAGGGTGCGGGGTGAGAGGGGGCTGCCGTTAGGGTCTATGAAGTGTCGTCAGGGGTCTATTCGGATTGGAAATAAGAACGGATGAACATATGCTTCATTAACCAAAAAGGGAACTCAACAGAGTTGTAAATTGACTCTTAAATCTCACTCGAGAAAGACTTTCGAGATGTACTGTACATATAGATATGTACCGTCAACCAGGCCGAGCACCGGAAGTCAACCGCTCCCTACACCCTCCGCGCTAGCGCACTTCGGCCCCACAAAAAGCGGCAGTCAGTGTCCGTACATGCACCTAATCCGCCGCAGGGCGTGGAGTGGAGAGAAAGTTGACATGTATTGACACGCCGTCACGTAGTTGCACGCTACCTACAACTCGGTATCCCACCGCCGCTTCGCAGGAAGGATCGCAATTCCACTCTGGTTCAGGTGGACTACCGACAGGATGAACGGGAGGGGGGCGGAAGCAGCCAAGAAACTCTCGACATTGCATCCCGCCCTTCGCGGGGTCCCGCGTGCGGCCCCATCTGGAGGGCGCACATGGGCTCGTATCACGACGTGGATGGAATTCCGCACCGCGGAAGGGTCCCGGAATCTTGATCACAGGGCTATTTCACAAATGGGCCATCGTCCCGGATGAGCGATCTCACTCGGAGAGGATAAATGCTAAAGTGCTAACAATTTCTACACTGCCGTCCCTCTGCCATTATCCGCTACGGAATACTAAGAAGACAACAAGAGTAACACTGGACGACAAGAGCAATACAGGACGACAAGGGCAAAGCAGAACAGTAAGAGCAATACTAGACATAGACAGCAGGGCAATACAGAGCAAGAATGATACAGAACAGTACAAGTAATGCAGAACAACAAGTACAATACAGAGCTGCAAGGACAATACAGAACAATCACTGAGAACATTACCTGATAAGGTTGTTCTGTATTAAACTAAAGCAATAGGGAAGGCCCTACATCTACTCAACAATGCCCCCATAGCGAACTATTTCTTGAAGGTGGCGCTCTTTTCGCCCCTGGGAGGCGGCGCCTTGCGAGCGGCCTTGGGCGCGTCGTCGCCCGTCTTCGCGTACGGGTCAAATGCGGGCTTCGCCACCTTGGCCGGCATCGACGACGACGCCGCCGCCGTCTTGTTTCGCTTTGCGTGGAGAACCGACGATGCCTGGCTGTAGTCGAAAGCCTCCTTTTCTCCCTCCTCCCCTTGTCCGTCCTCCTCGTCCTTCTTCTTGCTGCCAGCCGCCTCCTTGCCCTTCTTTTTTGCGCGCTTCTCGGCCCGTCTAGCCTTCGTCTGTGCCTTGAGCTCCTCCTTCAGCGCCTTCTTCTCCTTCTTGCGCTCCGCCTTCGTCTTGCGACTGCCCACTGCCTTGACGTAGTTGTCCAACTTTTGCTTCCGCGCCTTCGCAATATCCTCTGCCTCCTCAAGCTGTACGGGGTAGGCGCGATCCTCGGCAAGCTCCTTCCTAAGGCGCTCGACTTCGGCCTGCGCTGTTTCGTATTCCGCTGTGTATCGGTCAATCTTGTCTTGCCTCCTCGCTGCGGTTCTAGCCTTGCGTTCTTCGGGCTCTGTATCCTTGTGCTTGGGTTTGTCCATGATAAAATTGACCGAGCTTTCGCCCGAATCGGAGTCGTCGTCGCTGGCTTCAGAGGCCTCTTGCACCGGAGTCTTGCGCTTGGTGCCTGCCTTGAGGGTGAACTCTTCCTCTACCACAGGCTCTGTAGGCTGCTGCGCTGTATCGGCGGCCTTGGCCTCTTCCTCGATGCCGCCCTCCATGGCGACATCCTCCTTACGGACCGCTTCTGTGGACGCATCTACAAACTTCTGCCACGGGAGCATGACGTACTCCCCAGATATGCTGGGCGCAGAACCCGCCTCCCACGCCGAACTCAAGGGCATGCTTCCAAAAAGCTGGGACTTTTGGAGCTTAGGCGGTGCCAGCGCTGCGTCGCCCTCTTCGTCTTCCGCATCCTCGGCAATGGGTTTCGCGACAGGGGCGGCCGAGCTGAAGAACTGGAACAGGCTGGGCTCGTTGACTCCCCGCTCTCTCGCCTCCTGATACCGCTTCCAGATGTCGGAGACGTTTCGCCTGGCGAGGAAAGCGTTGGGCGGGATGAGCGCGTGAAGGGCCTTCGCATCGGGGGGCAGTCGCTTGGCGATGTCGCCGATGATGGCGTTGGGCAGCACGTACGCCGTGCTCTCGTCCTCTCTGCGCGCGACTTCGTCTCGCCAAGCCCAGACAGCCCTGTACACGGCAAATTGCTCGCCTGTGAAGGGAGCGGGGTGCTTGAGCAGCGGGTTGTACCAGCCCTTGGGTCCCTTTCCGGACTCGGGGTCGAAGTCCTCGCCTTCGTATCTGCTCAAAGACTGGATCTTGGACTTTTGGAGAACAATCTCGATGTAGTCGGTCTCGGGGTTGCCACGGTCCGACTTCATCACGAGCTCGTTGCGAATCTTGTCGAAGACATAGAGCAGATAGTGGGTATCGGAGCGAGCGTAGTAAAGCATTTCCTCGGGCAGGGGGCTGTGTGGACGTCAGTGCTATTCTTCGTGATCCCTGTGCTCTCTACGTACCGCATACGCCAGTCGGCCATTTGGTATCTCTTGTCGGCGCTGAAGTCGGCAAACTTGCTCAGAAGGAAAGCCAAGCTTTTCTGGCCGTAGTTCAAAACCTCGCATGCAAAGAATGTGTCGAAGAGGCCGTTCACGTACAAGCCGAGATCACGCTGCAGCCAGATGATGTCCATATACGCACCGTGGAAAACCTGGAGACGTTAGAAAAGTCCCGTCGGGGGACAGACGCAACAGACGTACCTTGATGATGCTCGGGTCGGCAAACACTTCGTTCAGCACTTGCAGTTGCTGCCTCCACGGCTTCAGGGTATCGACGATCCAGTCCTTCTCGCGGGTGCTGATCTGCATCAGCGAGGTAAGGCCCACGTACGTCCTGTAGTCGTGGTGTTCCAGGTCAACGGCAATCTCCTTGGCCTTCTTGAGCTCCTCCAGCATCTCGAGCACGCCCTCGTACGTATCGACGAATTTGGCCTCGGTCTTCTCGACGGGTTGCCACGGAATCGGTTCGGCTTGTTCGTAGGTACGGTCGGGGTATTTCGCCTCGAGGATTTCCTTTTCGTACGGGTGCTTGTAGACTACGAAGCCCTTGTCCGACTCGCAGGTTGCCAGGCTTTGGTCGAGGGGCACTTTGGCGTGAGGCTTCTCGGTGAGGACGGGCTTCCATGTTGCGTGGTTGTCGACTGGGGGGTCGAAGTTGAGCTGGGGTTTCGAGATGTTTGCGTTTCGGACGACTTTCTCGGTCCCAGCTGTCTTGGGCTTCTTCGCCTGGGGGGCCTGCAAGCGGGTCAGCGGTTGGCTTGAGCTTGAAGTTTCAATCGGGGGCCGGCTTACGTCTCCGGTCGGCGCATCCTTCCTCTTCAGCGCTCCAGTGTACTCGTCGATGGAGGTGTCGGCCTTTTCCAGGACCGAGTCAACCACGTCGACGAT
>WIGN01000366.1:0-39479 GCA_014235955.1 Colletotrichum sojae
GCCCAGGCTTATCGTAGTATTGAGGCAGCATCAAACCTTGGGTTGATGAATGACTCGCAGGTTCTGTCAGATACCTTGACGTTTCCATGGATCACGAAGCCAGCCCGCTGTCAATTGACTCAACTACCCAGTCACAGAATTAGAGCCATCTAGAAATGTCACGCGGCGAAGTACGAGTGGTAATACGAAGTAAATAGAGGGACTTGACTAACTAGATGCTACGATATAGTGGCGCGGAGGCGAAGGTGGCCTTTATGGGTGCTGGAGACGAAGCGAGGCGCTGAGTAAGCAACCTGCTTACGTACGCAGCTACGAATAGCTTCAGCTATGACGACAAGAAACAAACAACGGCACAGTCGTAGATATAGTGCTACTGGATTTAACAACGCCGTTCATCTGATATCACATGCACTAGCCAAATGCAACTCGCGAACTCTGCAGCCTCGGCCTCAAGCCTTCCAAAGTTTGATTTTTAGTCTTATTGTTTCTGTGCGTATCCCAGCATCAGCCGCATGACACCGCAAGACGGTTAACTGTATGTTTTTCCCACTTTGTCGAGGCCCTTTCCGATCTCTAGATACTATATGACAGCCCAGCAAGAACGAATCAAGTTTCCTGGCTATGTCAGTCTACTTGCGGCGACTTCCAGTCAACGATGAGGCTGGACAGAGACGACAACGGCGGAAGCCGCCGAGGGCCCCAACGCCGTCTTCGTGCCCACCAGAACGCATGTAATAGGTCAAACCGAGCCACGAAGATGTCTCGACTGCTGCGTGCAAGATGTGATTGCAGGACGCTTGTCCATAATTTCATTCTCCACCTGCCAACTTCTGTTTGGCAGCATCAGTGAGCACCGCATTTCCTCCCGTCATCGCTGAGACAACGTGCGACCACGCTGAAGTCGCTGAGATGGCTTGAATTATTCCTCGGCCGGCGAGACCGGCGGAGATGAAACAAGCCCACCGGATCTTTGCGGGGAGCCGATGCAGTGAAACCAAATGTCCGTTGTCAGAAGTTGTCTTTTTTTCGCTTTCGTTTTCGTGGTTCCGTATTATGGCACCGAGGAGTCCAGATGGAAGCTCACGTTGAATACCTACCAACGGCCGTTTTTCTCGAGTCCGTGGAGTGAGCAAGTTTCAATGGCATCGTTTCCGCATTGAAAACAATTCATGATGACTTTTGAGTCAGACCCTCCTGATTGCATTTCTTGGCTTAACCTTGAGGGTGCCCTGAGACAGGAAGACTGGCGTCGCACTCGTCATCATCCCATCTCCCGAGCAGCGCAACTGATTCGTGACCGAAGAGATCAGCTCTGGGGTGCAGAATCGATACCAGCCGCCTGGGTTCCGACCGCACGCAGAACTTCAGCCCCAGGACTTCGGCGCCTGTTATTTTTAGGATCGGCGCATATGATCTACCAGATTTTCCGTCCGAACAACAGATCATCCTCCATCGTTATTCAATACATGACTTGCAGGTGTTGACAGAAGTCTGCGGAAGACAGGGCAAAGTCTGTGCTAGGACTGAATTGAATGGCCTTCGTCTTCCCTCAAAGTTCAAGTCGACCTTCCAACTCCCGTCGAGACTCCATGCCCATGTGTCTGATACTGGTCTTCCCGCGGACCGGTGAATAACAGTGGTCTTCCATGACTGTCATCGACATGCCGGCGGACTTCCAGTCCATCGACAGCCCATGACAACCTGCCAAAGATAGGACTTCCTTTCGGCCTCGGACTGTCTGTAACATCTGCCGCTTCCTGTAACCATCTCTGCCTTGTACCAAACGCCCGCACCCGCTGCCGGTACGTGTGTCCGCGGAAGTCTCGGACGAAATCATCAGGCACATTAGAGTTTGTAAAAGACCTCTCACCCTCGCTCATACCGTGCTGTAATAATAGTCTGGACCCGAAAGTGACCGGCCTTGATCGTCGGGACGCGCGGGGATTTAGGGATCCCGCGGCCTATTGGTGAGCCTATGCACACTCCAGAGACAGCATGAGCGTTTTTTTTACGTTTTCCCAACTTAGTCAGGGATCGATTACTTTTGACCAGTCAAAGATGGTCTTCTGACTCTGGCAAGGTCAGACTTGAGACGACAGCTGTAAAGCGACACTGTCTAGATTTCGCATGTGATCTTTCATCCGCGCAGGAGCCATCTTGATGTAAAGCTGTTCTGAGCAACAGGAGATAATCATAAGGGTCTCCTCGACGTTTCCCCAACATTTTCCATCTTCGTGCACGTCCGGGGGTTTTCCGTTTCGCCGCGCGGGGAATCGGGATTTATCGCCCTAGAAATGGGAACGTGGCTGTGCAGGTCGGAAGGGAAGGCCGAAGGCATACACGGCCCGTAAGATGAGCAGCTAAGTCAGCAATGTGAGATTCAAGGGTAGCATGTCCGTTGGGCTCTGACGATGAAGTCCAGAGCGATATCGCGTGCTCTATTTTAAAAGGTAGACAGTGTCCGCGTTGGCTGTAGCATGGGTGCCCCTTGCTCAAGTTTCAACTGAACATGGTCCGCCGAGACATACGTTCTGTCAACATGTACTCGGGACGATGAGCAACTGTCTGAGATGTGATCATCTGGAGGTGAGGTAACCAGTCCGTCCGTCCAAGTCTGAACAGGGCACATGGTGGAGACGACAGGTTATGCATGTCGAGTTAAGCTTTCTTGTTTTCCCCCGTCATTTCTGGCCGGCTCAGACCGAAGAGTGGTTTCAATACTGATATTGGACCCTGTTCTTTTGTATGGGGCGGATCTTGGCGAAGGCCTCACCTGGAGCTTCCATCCCAGCCTCGAGGTATACGCCCGCGCGGCGAGCATCTAGACAGTACCGGACGGAAAAGGCTTTTGTGAGACAGCATGATGAGGCTGAGGTGAGGTGAATTTGTCAACTCTCTCGGTCTCCGACGGAGATGTGAAGACATGGAGGCACTCCTCGATTATAAAATACATCGTATTCCCCAAGTATCCAGAGGCTTTTCTCTCTCATCTCATCAGCAACAACAATAACTCAGTACCTTACAACCTAACTATTCCTCAATAATCTCTAAGATTCCTTAACTTTTAACACTTCCACACCCAAAAACTCCAACCACCACAGCCAAAATGCGCTTCTTCTCCACCGTCGCCATCACCACCCTGCTCGCCAGCAGCGCCGTCGTTGCTCTTCCAGGCACCGTCCCCGCTGGTCTGGTCTCCTCCTCGGCCCAGGTGGCCGCGCGCGCTGTCGAGCCCGCTGGCGCAGAGATCGAGGCCAGGCAGTCTGACGCGCAGAAGCTGGCGGACAACCTTGAGAAGCAACGACAGGGCAAGTGCGGAACCAACTGCCAGAATTCCATCAACTCACAGAACTCGAAGAATTCCAAGAACGGCAAGAACAACAGGAACAACAACAATAACAGCAACAACAACGTGAACAACGTGAACAACAACAACAACAACAACAACAACAATGCCAACAACAGGAACAACAACGGCAACAGGAACAACGGGAAGAATACCGGAAAGAACAAGAAGAACAGGAAGCTTTGAGGAGGGGGCCACATCTCTAGAATGAAAACTAGCCTGGTGCTTAGTAAAGTGTTGTTTATTTAGCCATGCAATCCAAAGAATATTTCGTTATCTTGAGCCCTTTGACTCGTCTTTACGCTGGCTAAGGTGAAAATTTATCGCAACAAACTAACTATAAGCGAGGAGTTCGTTTTATATTTATTAGGTACTATTAGCATAAGTTGTACATGCTCCGTATTGTATACCTGTTGGTATCCCTCACACAGGAGGTTTGGTTCGAACCGTGGGTGACGAAGAGGTCAATTGATTTATATAAACTTCTGCGTAAGGGTGTGAAAGGGAGGTTCCAACCGGAGGTTGGGCAGGCCGCGATTATCCTAAGTATGGATTGTAAGTGGTCCCTGCGCGGGCCCCTGCCTCGAGGTCGAATTGAACTTCCAATCCGACAATACCGCTATAGTAAAAATCCTGAAAATTTACGATAATTCGCAAGTAACCAACGCGCTTAGCACGCTAGTAGGAAACACAGGTCTCAATAATTATCGTGGCCAAATAGCGAAATTACAACAGACTTCTAACCATAGACCTCTGGACACATTCGCGATATGTTAGTCTACAATCTCTGGTAAGAGGCAACTGAAGGGCTTCAGCAGCGAAGACGCTTGTAGGTATGCTAGGATGATCAGAATAGGCAAGATCGGCAAAGTCGTCTCGCAATCTGGGGCCTTTTGTCTTCAATGTGTTACCAAGCTACGAGTCAGAGATTTTCAAATCTACCTGCAGGATGAAAATTGATTCCGGGCTAGAGCAATACAACATAATCAAGGAGACAGGGGGAAGCGGGTACACGGGGGTGGGATACCGCCAATGCTACGGGGCAGAATAATGGCCCCCCTCAGGTTGTCTGTTATTCTGTCGTTGCCCGTTCTCTCTGTCGTGACCTGTCTTCCTCTCTCCAGAACCTCACAGTCTCTAGCTGCTACATTTCATAAGTGTTCAAAGAAACCAGTAGGCAGCAGTCGATTTCGCCTAAAAGTGCTTCTGACCTCTAACAACAACAGCTCGCGAAGATGGTAGCCCTCAGATCTTGAGCAAGTATATCTTGCTCGGCATCCACCGACAGCAGTAAACCGCTTCCGGGCAGATGGCACGGTTTTCAAGATGTCAACAAACAGGATTTTGTCGTGGGCCGTTAATCTAAAATGTCAGAACCATACAGTTGGGCTGCTTGCCCCGTAAGCATCGCCCCAATGAACCAATCAGTCGGTCTATTTTGGTCATGACCACCCATCGGTAGTTCCGTGCGTACCTAAATACCCATGGAAGAACGTGTAAAGCTCAGATGAATTCGTTGTTCTCGGGCGTAGATGGCACGAAGAATCATGGCACTCATGGGTCTAATGGGCTATAAAGAACATCGTACTCCCCAAGTATACAGCAGTAGCTCAACTCAATTCCATTCACAGCCACTTTCATTCATCTTCAACTCTTCTTTACTTTCATTCTCATTCCTCTTTACTCCCTTTTAGGCAATCTTCAAGTCAGGTTCTAGATCAAAGTATCCCTCCACAACCCAAAAGCCAAGATGCGTTTCTCTGCTATTGTCACCATCACCGGCCTGCTCTTCAGCAGCGCCGCTGTTGCCCTTCCCACCGCCGCGCTTCGGGACTTGGCCCAGACAGCCGCACGCGCCGTCGAGCCTGCTGGCGCGGACACGCTCGAGGCTAGAGAGCCCAAGTTGCCCAAGATCGGCGGCAACCGGAGCAACGGTCCCGCCCGTAACAACGGCAGCAACCGCCCTAACACTCCCAACGGCCCTGTCGCCAACCCCGGCCGTAACAACGCCGGCAACGTTCCCATCGGTAACACCGGTCCTAGCCGTCCCAACGCCGGCAACGGCCTCGTTGCCAGTCCCGGCCGCAACAATGGCGTAAACGGCCCAATCCAGGCTAGAGAGCCCAAGCTGCCCAAGATTGGCGGCAGCCGTTCCAACGGGCCCAGCCGTAGCCCCGCGCGCCCCAACCCCGGAAACGGCCCTGTCGGCAACCCCGGCCCCAGCCGCCCTAACATCGGCAATGGCCCTATTGGCAACCCCGGCGTCAGCCGCCCTAACCCCAGCAACGGCAAGCTTTGAGGCAGGATCTATGGACTTGGATTGAGTATTAGCCTGGAACTTCACGCTTTGGGTAGACACAAGCCTGGAGCTTCATACTTTGATAAAATACTAGCCTGGAGCTTGGTCGAAACTTTTTGTTGTTTTCTCTCAACTTGTGCGTGAAACCGACGTCGTTCCGGCCTTCGAGCTATCCTGCTTGTCGTTGCTGCTGCTGTAGGATGACTTGAAAGACTTGAAATGATGCACTCGCGGACATCCGACTTTGAGGTTTCTCCAAAGTTTGGCAGCGGAGATGATGCTTTCTCTCATGTCACTGCCCATCACAGCTAATTACAAGAGTTTGAGTAATAGCTCTTTTAAATGACTAATATCCAGAATGGTGAGGATCTGAACTGGTGCCACAGTAGGAAAGGGGCGGGGACTGCGGGGTGGAGATCAGGACGAGGCAAGATCCTCAAAATTATGTTCAACTTGTCAAAACTTGAAACCTCTGGATATTTTCAATTTCTATGTGGAAGATCTGCATCCCTGTGCCGGAACGGGGAATCTTCGCCATCCACCATCTTTGTCGTTGTTGTGATGCATTCCAACACCGCCCAGTAAGGCCTCGCTTCCCGCAGAGCGCATGAAGATTGGCACCTGTTTGGGTCTCAACCCGCAAGCAGAGCAAGAAAGGGACCCCTTTAGTTCACATGCTTGTATGCTTCCCATATGCCAGTGACAAGGCCTCATGGCGAGTACTGGTCGCCCTGTATGATTGAAGCATTCCAGAACCCCTCGGGGTCTCCCTTCTCATTCCTCGCCAGCCCCTGGCAACGCACGTGTCAAGACAACAATCAACAATTATCAGGCGACTCAACAATCTGTATTTCTTCCGAGCCTCGATTGAATCTTCCCGATGTCTGGACGAGCTTCTCCTGCAGTCTTCGTCAACACTGACACTGCGAAAAAGCTGCTGACACCAGCAGCTTAACCCCACGACACACTCTTGAAGCCAATAACTGCAGCTCCGACTACCAGCCTCTACCTTCCCAGGTCATGAACTTCGTGGACCACTTCGGTAAGACTCAAACCATCAACTTCCAGCCCTCTCCCAGCTCCAAAGTATACTGACACCCTGCCCACAGACGGCTGCTCCTACATCTACGAGGATGACCGCACAACAATCACCTTCGGCTACGCAATGGAACAAGAACGCCCCCCTCCCCAACCCCTCCCGCTGCCGCCAGCCTACACCGACGGCTGGGGGCCCTCGCAGCACGAGAACATACGCACGTGGCTGGACGGCGTCGTCATGGAGGAAGATCACAAGCCGCTCGTCGCGGACGTGCTGCAGGTTATTGGTGGGCTGCAGCAGCCCTCGCCGGGATATTACGAGCCGGGCAAGCAGCAGCAGCAGGGTGGTCCGGTCGTCAACGTGCACACCGTCGGGCCGGGCTTCATCGGCCGCGCGCCGCCGATGGCGTCGACTGAGTTTCTGGCGAATATCGTTGTTGTGGCGATTTTGTTGCTCTTCGCTCCTGGGTTTACCCTGCTTGCTGCTGGGGTTTTCGTGACCTCGAGGGTTGCTGAGCGGTGGGTTGGTCACGACTGATGAAAGCGAGGGATGTACGGACATGATTGAAATGAGTGAATGAAGAAAACGCTGTGGGCGAGAGGGATGATTGGGTTTGGACTTTGCTTGTCTCAAAGGGGGGGGGGGGGGATGTTTTTGATGAGAACGATCATGATTGCGATGAACTGATGGAATTAGGTATCTTAGACTAGATGAATCTTTCGAAACGGCGCGGAAAGTTTGTCATGAAGAGTGTTCGTCCACCCACACAGCAGCGATTTTGGCCCGAATCACGGCCGGGACTTTTCAGTCACCCGGAACGGGGCCAAGGTGGAGAACCGGACCGGCCACCGCCGCTTCTCGTATCGACAAAGCTTGCGCGGCACAGTCACGGTGACTCGAGAGCCCCAGCTACCCAGATGTCACTGGAGGGGTTCGTGTTATTGGCAAACGAACAAATTCGAGGAAATAGCAGAACTACTTGCCATAAATACCCGCCTCCAGTCTCCATTCTCAGCCCCGACATCGCATTTGCCGTGGAGCCCTCAAGTGAGGCCAATTCTTTTCGTGATCACCACCGGGGCTGGGATTAGCCACAAGAGAGCCCTGCCAGGCAACCACCGAAGAAGATCATCCGGTGGGTCAGCTGAGCCTCCCAGAGCACGAGAAAACATCACGAACATAACATCACAAAACCACCGAATCTCCCCCGCGGTCAATCCTCTCCGATTTCACATTCATCACCAAGATTCTGGACGACGACGCACACAGAAATGGCAGACCAACTCCCCAACCTCCCCTGGGCCGCCCTCACCTCCCACTTCACCTACACCCCGCGCAACCCAACCTCCAGAACCAGCCCAACAAACCTCGTCCCCCTCTCCAAGCCAACGCAAGACGCCGACGTCCGCGCTTTTGTCTCCGCCTGCGCAGACGCAATCACCCACCACGCAACCCTCGAACTCGCAAAGTACCCAGAACCACACCCCCCCGTGCCCCACGACTCCGAGATCCTCATCTCAGACGCCGTCGTCCGCAGAATCTCACCCCTGTTTCGCCAAGTCCACGACGCCCTCGCGCCGTTCGACAGCACAGATCGCTGGGCCACCGGCGTCATCGACGATCCGGAATGCCGGCACTCAGAAGCGGAAGAATGCGCATGTCTGGTACCGTACGCGGACCGCACGGCAGCGGCGCTGATGGTCGAGAAACGAGAAAACGACTGCCGGAACTTCTGGGAGGTTAATGATGTCGGGCTTCGGCGGTGGGAACTTGTGAGAGTGCTGCTCGTGCAGGGGGAGTTGGAGCCCTTCTTGCGTCTGCGCGAGCACCAATGGTTCTCGTATTGCGACTGGTGGGATCTGAGGTTATGCGACTGCGGCAGCGGTGTAATCCCCCCTTCTCCTGTCTTTCCCTCTGTTGCTTTTGCTCTTACAAGTTCTGACCGTCCAAACAGGACGACGACTCCTCGTCCAATAAGCTCTACGAACGAGCGCTCCTCTCCTTCCTCTGCCTGTCCATCCTGCGCCACCACCCAGAGACCTGGCCAAGCAGCAATGCATCCGCAGGATCAGACTACTGCCTCACAAAAATGTACCAGCACACAGTCCGCGAGACCACCAAGACGGGAGAAACAGCACCGCTGCCCTCTCTAATGCACCGCTCCTTCTACGGCATCTCCGAGGACCAGTTCTCCGCGTACCCGCGCGCCCGCGACGCCGCGCGCTGGGCGCATCTCGGGGAGGACTACTGGGAGCTCGACAAGAACTATCCCGAGGGCGAGCTATCCTACGACGAATTCTTGTCCTTTGAGAAGGAGGCCGTATACGTCCCGCACGTAGACGACATCATCCCCGTCCGTCAAACCCTAACAACCGCTGGGAATCTCCCCACCGAGCTCGTGGACCAGATCATGGAGATGGCGGAGTACGTCCCGACGCGCAGGCTGAAGGACGCGCACGACCCGCTCCACCCCGATAATGAGACGGAGCTGGACGCGTACCTGGCCGAGTGCTGGGCCGTCGTCGTCCGGTGCGAGGTCTTTGCCAGGGCCATGCTCGACGAGGACCTCGATTGGCACGCGCGGGTGAAATACCGCCTTTGGCTCTTGCTCAACGTCAGCGGTTAGTTTCCTGTCCGACATCCGTGGGTTGTGGTTTCCGATGCTGACTGTGGTTTGGCTTCAAGTAACGGATCGTAAACAGCTGGTGGTCAAAACAACTTAATAGAGCGCTGGGTTAAAGTCCGGTGGTTCTAGACCCCTGACCTGGACTTCGAGATACGTATGTTATCTGAAGTTGCCTAGTTACCTAGAGAACGAGTACGTGCGAAATACCACAAGGTAGAAAGCCCGCAGCAGCTTGGCAGATCAACAACATCACCAGAAACGGTCTGAAATATTAGGGTCCTTATATTCCCGCCAACTATGCAAGCATTAATCTCGTCCTCCCCTGTGGCTTCGGCCGAATAGTCTACACTCCTGGGTACCCCGTTCGCACCGTCATCAAGAAGCCTAGCAGCCCCGGGTGCGCAATCTAAAGTGGTTGAAGTTGCTTCACCGGCCATGATACACGGGTGAAGCGAGTGTAGCCGGCAGGATTTCTTCTCCGCAGCAAGAAAAGAAAATTCGTCATCTCGGGATTTTTTTGTTGCCCACTTGTGCCAAGAAAAGTTTCGTTCATTCCATCATCCCATTCCCTTCCCGTCCCGGTTTGGTCCCCCGAAAAAAAGAAAACACGCACAAAAGAACCACCTTGCTGCAACGCGCGCGCGCCAAGGACTTGGAGAAAACTCGATGACGGCAGAGCGAACGCCTTCACCACCCATTTGTTTCCGCCCGCCAGTCCCTAGATTCCCGTGGAAGAATAGAGACAAAGGGGAAGGATGCCAGCGTCGTTCGCAGAGTTCATACAGGAAAAGGGAAGAGTAATAGATACAAAGGGAAGTACAACGTGGTTAGGAGTCGGTAAAAACGAATGACCGCTGCCGATGCAAGAGAACGCCGAAGGTATGTGAGAACGCCAGAGCAGAAGGAAGTGCGTCGTCTAGAGAAGCGAAGAGGGTGTCCAGCAGCTATCGTCAATGGCGGGGAGCTGGCTCGGGTTGCCAGCCGTTGATGTACGCCATCAGGCCCATGCCTAAAATTACTACACCCAGCATAGATGCGTACGGAACGCCGGCCATCAGCGCTTGTTCCTTGGCCAACTTGTTCGCCGGCAGCGTGAGCGGCGTGATGGTGTTGGCGCGCGACAGAGTGGGCTTGTCGCTGAAGTCCTCCGCAGATGCCTCCACCTGTGTCGCGGATGGTGTCGAGTCCTCGGACCCGGAGGTTTGAACGACAGAGGTCGATTTGGTGTCGGCCTCCTCGATGGCGGAGCGTCGTCCGCGAGAACGGGATCGGGCTTTCTCCTCTGCCGCGGCTTGCCGAGCCTCCTCGTCTCTGCGGATTTGAGAGACCATTTCGGCCAAGGTCTTGCGATCAGCATCCCGCTCTGTTTCAGCCTTCTCGCACCTCTGCTTCCAAGCCTCCATCTGCTGCTTCAGACCGTCCATCTCCTGCATCATGGTGTCGATCTTGAACTGGAACCGAGTCGCGACGTCCTCGGCGCTTTCCGGTGCCGGTTGCTTGTCGGCAGGCTCAGCGTCCGTCATTTCAACGTCCTGCGACTCGGTCGTTTCGCGGGGAGGTTCGAACGCTTCCTCAAGCAGGGCCTCGGTATCGTGTTCCTTGGGCGCGCCGTTCGCGTCCTCGGAGAAAGCGCTGTCCTCGAGCACCTTTGCCATGTCCTCAGCCAGCTCCCTCGCCTCACGCTCTTTGCGGAGCATATCCTCAAGATCCCGGATGCGGGCAGTCTGTGTGTCCAAATCCTTCTTTGCATTGTTCAACGCCTCAGTCAACTGGATGATCTGGTGTAGGTTGTCGCGTCCCACAGGAGACGTGTTGCTGTTCGCCGCTGAGTGGGCCTTCGGTCGCTCGGTGGTGCCGCGCTTCAGTGAAGGCACGTCGGGCTTCTCAGGGAGAGGTTGCTGAGGCGGAGGCGCAGGAGGATCGGAGAATCTGGTCTTCGCGTCGGTGCGAAACGGGACGGCGTGACCGTTGACAAGGTGCTTGGGTGGTTCGGGGACGTCTGGCTTGTCGAGGTCCTTAACGTCGTCCTTGCCCAGTAGCGCGTGAATAAACTGGCCGGTTCGGCTCAGGTCTTGGGTCTGCAGCCGGGCGTTTCGCATTTCATTCTGTTTCGGGTTAGCCTCTGCGAACGAGTTAAAGAACGGCAGGTACTCACGTGTAGCCTTTTTACGATATGCTCCGTTGTGATCGGCGTCAGCAAAAAGCCACGAGCCGGTACGCCGTTGGGCGGCATGCCGCCCATGTTCTGGGGAGCCATCATGCGGCCATTGCTGGCCATGGACGCGTTGCTCCCTGCCCTCCCACGGTACGGCATGGGCCCGGCAGGCGGCATCATCATACCGCTGTTAGAGGGATCCAGATCGCCAAAGTTCATGTCCATAACATTGCTGGAAGGGCTCACGAAGCCCGAGTGCTCAACCTTGGCCGCGACCTTGTGATGTACGACCGTCTTCTGGTCCTCGCTCACGATGTCGATACCCAGTTCGAGATGGTCCCCGGTCTGCAGCTCGTGCGGTTCGGATTCGCGGTTCTCCTGCGAAAGGCGCGTACCATTGACGAATGTGCCGTTTGACGATTTGACATCTCGAATGTAGATTTTTCCCATGCGGTCCGCCCATATCTCTGCGTGCTGTCTCGATAGCACCTTACTATCGAAATAGCCGTTCGTGGCGGTGGGGATGGTCTTCTGATTGGTTTGGCGGCCGATGCGCAGGCTCTCTGGATAGAAGGGAACCGAAATGGTCTTACGCTCGAAGGTGCCGTTCAGAGATAGCAAGTAGAGTACGGGTTGGCCGTTGGGCATCGGCACGTCACCCATGGGCCGCGCGCCGAGTCCCTGCTGTGACATCATCTGCGGCTGCCCGGGTGCGGCTTGCAGCGAGGTGGCGCCGTTGACACCGTTCATCGGGTGTCGCATGACGGTCCTCGCGAGCTCGCCTTGGCCGTCGGGTTTACCATTCGGCCAGGGCCCCTTGGGCTGGGGCCGCTTCCTCGAAGCGGTGCTCCAGGAGCTCATGTCGGAGTTTGTGGACGCCGGGGTGCCATTTGGTTGGGAGTTGTTGGTAGCAACGGTGGTGGTGGACGAGCTGGACGACGTGGAGGAGACGGAGGAGGATGAGTTGCTTCGCTGGAGCGTTTTTCGCGGCATGAACATGCCTCTAACGTCTTCCGGATTCATCGAATTCAGGCTTTGTCCCCCATTAACGTTCCATCCCGGTCGGTTCAGTTGCTGAAAGCTGGGAGGGCTCGCGACGGCAGTCATGAGGGGTATGATGGTCGGAGTAGTGGCTCGTAGCCCAGGGTCTATCGGACTAAGGAGAGAGCGATGGCGATCGAAGAGTATCGATGCAAGAGCGGGTGGTCGAGGCCGTGCTGGTTGGTCTTGGGACGCCGGAGGCTCTTGCCGTCACCATTCGCACGCCAGCCCGATGGGTATCTCAAAATTCAATCGATCGCTCGTAATGGTAGTCGCGAGTAGCCAGCACCGGATCGATGGAGGAGGTCGGGTGGCAGGAAAGAGATGAGGCTGCGCTGGCAAGAAAATTAAGTCAGCGATGATGTCGCGGCAAGGATAGGGGTGGCCGGCCAATTGGCGCGGGCCACGGACAGCCAGAAGCAGGCACGAGGGGGGCCTGCAGGGCGAGGCACAAGTCGCAGCCAGGGAGGCACGGGGGATAATGAACGCACCTGCAATTGAAAGAGCGAGCGGGCGAAAGGGGGCGTGTTTTCGGTGACCTCGATCGACGATAAGCAGACAGTGGCTCCGTACGTGGGAAGGGTTGGGTAGGTAGGGGGAGGTGAAGTCGAATCTAGGATTTGGGAAAGAACAGAGGTCTCGCCCCCGTCTCGCTAAGCGCTTAGCGTGTGCGCTGGGGGAGGCTGCGGGCGGGCCAAACAGCGCTCGGAAACACGCGCCGTAGCCGACATGGGAGGGGAGGGGAAGGGGGGAGTCGGCAGTCTCTGGCTTCCAGCGCAGCGCAAGCACGGCCGTCTGTCTTTGATGCAAATGCGACTGGGACTGGGACTGGAACTGGAGACTTGCGACTGTGCAAGGTTTTGACTCGGCGACGGTGATGCGGCGAGTTAAGGACGAGGTGTGTGTCAGCGACAACGGGAAGGGAAAAAAAGAGGAGAGGAAGTACTAGGCAAAGGTTCAGGTCAGCATACGCTACTTCCTACCTAATACGTTGGAGCGATGCACAGCAGGACAGAGGTGCTGGCTGATCCATCCAGCAGTGGCGGTCAGTAGGTCGCTCCTGCAGCATGCCCTACAGCGCTCTACAGTGAGTGCTACACTACACCAGGAAGCTGCGGCCAGGTACCTACCTCCAGCCTGGGGCCCACCTGCCACCCAGCTCGCCCATTCATCGCGCTTGCTGTTCGCTGGCGCCACGTGACAATCGTCGTCACAGTAAGAACTAACCTCATTCGCCCGCGAATCTCGCGCTACGACACTGTGACCCACACCCAGAAACGGCTAGCTGGAGAATTTTCTGGTTCCAGGTGGCCTGTGCATCGGGTGACCGTGACATCGTTGTCGGTACGTACTTTATGCCCCGGTTACAGAAATATCCTATCCACTTCTTCACTGAGTGACACGACCGGGACGGTCCTGACCCAGACGGCTACACCTTTTGCCGAGGAACTACCGGACCCCAGATTCAATTCGTCCAAAGCTCAAGTGGCGGCGGCAGGCTGCTGGGGCCCTGCAGCAAATTGGAAGAGCTCCTCCAGCCCACCATTCATCGCAAACCACTTTCACGGCCACAGCACCACCTCGAGGTTGAGCCCAGCAACACAGCTCGATCCTTTTCCCTCCAGTCCGACCGATCCCAGGCCGCTACCAAAGCCTTAATACCTTCACAATGCCTCCCGTTCCTGCGCAGCACGGCGGAGCCATGGGCCCGTCCATCACCGACAAGCGTACGAGCCTCCGCAGCCTGGTCTTTGCGAGCTTGGGCTGACCTTTCCTAGTCAAGATGGGTGCCATGATGGGTGGCAGTACGTTTCCGAGCCCCTGGGAATAGTTTTGGGGCATACAACTGACCCGTGTCCAGCTGTCGGTGCTGTTATGGGCTTCGTTTTCGGTGCGTCGGCTCGTCCTCTCCCTCTGGCGCAATTACCCTGACTGACCACTCGCGACTCCAGGTACCGTGAACATCTTCCGCTACGGCGCCGGCCCCAACGGCATCATGAGGACGTTGGGCCAGTACATGCTCGGTTCGGGAGCCACCTTCGGGTTAGCCCATCTCTTCCTCGTCCATCTGCTTATACCCAAGCTAACGTCTACCCCTCCAGTTTCTTCATGTCCATTGGCAGCGTGATCCGATCCGATACCTCCCCCATCGCCAATGCCGCTTTCCGCAGCGCCCAGCGCAGGCCGATCATCATGTACGGTCCCGGCTCCGAGTTTGCCAAGCGCCGCCAATAAGCCAGCAGCCGCGGAAGCGACCCAAACTGTATATCATGTAGGAGCCTAGCGGGCAGCCAAGAGGAGGGGATGTGATGCTTCGACACCGGCATCAAAGCGAATACTTGTATAATAGGTGTGTTGGGCATATCACGACTACACGAGAAAAGTTATTGCAACTTCACAAGCGTGCATATTGACAAGCCGACGAGTGATGGGTGGTGTTTCGGCGTCAGCTCGTTGGATGGCCGTGGCATCAAGACGACTCGTCTGGTGGTCCCAGTATACGACTCCAGCCTACACGGAGTGATGCTCAATATCTGGACTCTGAAGTCATTGCCCGATACCATCAATCGCCAATGCCACGGAGGTTGGCCGTTGACGCCGGCCGTCCAAGTGGGACAACGGCTACCGAGACCCAGGGATTCGCCCGTTCACATGGAGTGTTGCTGACGAGGTCGTCTGGTCAGTCAGTTCCCCGTCTCCGTGTATCAGCCGAGGCCATCCCTCGTACGCCGCCCGGCAGGCTGGGAGTTACACAAACCACAAACCCTTGGAAGGGCCCATGGCTTAGCTGCAGCGGAGTTCCGCAGGGGGTCGATTACTCAGCGCGCATGTCGACTCGACATCCAGGGTTGCATCATGTGCCGTTCGTGGCTTCTGCGGCGCCGTTGCAGCGAGTATGAACGCCAGCAATCTGCATGTTCATCTCAAGTACCGTGTCGTGGCGCATGCCCGGCGCCATGAGTCGTTGCCTCCCGCCGGACGGGGCCGCAAGACATCACTAGTGTGAATACTCCCCCTAGCGCCCGTTGTGTCCGCTGATTTGAAATAATTGAGCATTACACTTGTACTATAAAGAGGTGCTTCTTCCGTCTTGGAGATGTGTTCGCTCGTCTGGGGTTCGCTTTCTTTCCTGTGAGGTCACGAGATTATCTGTCAACCAGCACCCGGTACATATTCAACCATGATCTTGAGCCGCCCTTGGTTCGTAGCTCTGACGGGCCTTGCAGTTGGCACCATGGCTGAGACCTTTGACTACATGTGAGATGGCCCGTGATTCCCTTGCCGTAGGATGTTTTTGACAAGTATCAGCATCGTCGGTGGCGGCACCGCCGGTCTCACCGTTGCCGCGCGCCTGACCGAAGACCCCGCGGTCACCGTCCTCGTCCTCGAAGCCGGCGCCGATCGTTCAGAGGACTTGAACGTCCTGGCACCGGGTCTCTTCCCCGCGATGTACGGCAACCCGGACTACGACTGGGATTACAAGACGGTTCCTCAGGTACGGATCGAGCATTCGTCCATCAATGATGACTACCTTTGAGTGCAACATCTGTCCGAGAACTAACATGTCCCAGGCATCTGCCAACAACAAGGTCGTCGCGCACATCCGCGGCAAGCAGCTCGGCGGCTCCAGCGCCATGAACTTCATGTTCTGGACGCATCCCTCCCGGCGGGACGTCGACAACTGGGGCGAGCTCGGGAACGAGGGGTGGTCGTGGGACGCGCTCGCCCCCTACTTCCGCAAGTCTGAGGCCTTCGTCGCGCCGTCGCAGCGGCAGACGGACGACCTGCGTCTTGACTACGTCGACCCCAGCGTCCACGGCACTCACGGGCCCATTGCCAACCGCTTCCCCGCGCTCTACAGCCCGCTTCTCCAGGCGTGGCCGCGGACCCTAGAGAAGCTTGGCCTTGCTGTGAATGGCGACCCACGTGACGGGAAGTCACTTGGTGGTTATGTAAACCTGCTCAACATTGATGGGGCAACTAGGAGCTACGCTGCGAACGCCTATCTCGGCCCAGTCCGTCGGCGGTCGAATCTGAAGGTCGTCACGGAGGCTTTCGTCAGAAAGATCCTGCTCAAGAAGGACGGTAACTCAGTTTCGGCCACTGGCGTCGCGTGGACCACGAATGGCACTGCTTACGAGAGCCTCGCCTCGAAAGAAGTGATCCTCTCCGCGGGCTCCATCGCTTCGCCGCAGCTGCTTGAAGTCTCGGGCATCGGCAACAAGACGCTTCTGCAGGAGCATGGCATCGAGACGGTCGTGCACAACCCCACTGTCGGCGAGAACCTGCAAGACCACGTCTATGTGCCCCTTGGGTAAGCCATCTTCCAAGGCTGTCCCGCGACAATAGCTAGACAGAATACTGACCCATCTGTAGCTTCGCAACCAAGCCCGGCGTGCCGACAAACGAAGACTACGCCAACGCAACCTACTTCCAAGAACAGCTCGACCTCTACCTCCAGAACAAAACCGGCCGACTCTCCTCCGCCGGCGCCAGCTCCGCCCTCCTCTCCCTCAAGCAGATCGCCTCCACGCTGGACCTGAGCATCCCTGCGTCCAAGGGGGGGGGCAGCGTCCCCTCCCTCGCCGATCAATACCGCCTCATCCTCAACGACCTCAAGCACGACGCCGTCGCGCAGGAGCTTACCATCGAAGGCGGCATATCCCCGCAATTCTCCTCCGACACGACCAAGCTCTTCTCCGCCGGCGCGGCGGGGAATTTCCTCTCCATCCTCGGCGTGCTGGAGCACCCGCTCTCCCGCGGCTCCGTGCACATCCGCTCCGCCGATCCCAGCGTTTACCCGGATATTGACCCGCGCTACCTCTCCAACCCGCTCGAGGTGGAACTTCTGAAGGTGATTGCGCTGCATTTACAGACCGTTGCAAGGACGGCGCCGCTGAGCGAGTTGCTCCAGGGAGGAGGCACCGTGTTCCAGCCCGGGTACCGCGAGCTCACGCCGGAGGATGTTGAGGCGTGGATTAGGGAGAGCGTGCAGAGCGAGTACCACCCCTGCGGGACGTGTGCCATGCTACCGCAGGAGAAGGGCGGGGTTGTCGATGAGAGTCTTAGGGTGTTTGGTGTTAAGGGCTTGCGGGTCGTGGACGCGAGCGTTTTCCCGCTGATTCCGAGGGCGAATGTGCAGTCGCTTGTGTATGCTGTTGCGGAGAGGGCTGCGGATTTCATCAAGCAGGACCGATCTTAGGATACTTTTACCATTTTGTTTGTTGGTCCGTGTTACGAGGACCGTGGATTTCGAGCGATGGGGGAAAAGATTTCGAGGCAGAAAGCCCATTTCGCTATCATTGCGAGTTCACGTGGAGAAAACGATTTGATATTGGTCGGTGAATTTTCTATCTCACAAGGGCTTGTGAAGCAAATTCCCCGTCATTGAACCTTCTGATGTTTCCCCCTGAAAAGTAGTCCAGAAGTGATGGCTACCCGAGACGCCCTGTGCGATGGCTAGCAGTCCCTGTTTCGGTGTCAGGTAGCTCTTCTTTGAAGGAGTTTCTAGTATAGCACGTACCTATGTATAGTATATCAGTAGAGACTGTGACCGATAAAGGTAACAACAGTAATAGGGAACTATTATTTCGCACCCCCAGGCTGACTATTTCACATCCCCTCTAGCTATTCTAACCTACTACTATTTACTTTTAGTATATTATTATTACTTTTGTCCGTCGTCGTCGTCCGTCGTCGTCCGTCGTCGTCGTTGTCGTTACTGCTGCTTGTGGGGTGTGAAATAATAGACCCCCAGTAATAATAGTGGTTACATCGACGCACTATCGGAATTTCTCATGAAAACGGTTAGCCGACACTGAGTAGGGCTCCGGGCTGTTCACTGTTGCCGGCGCCATGCCGGGCGGCGGGTCCACATCTCGGCGTCACCCGCGACCGGAGAGAGTGGGGCGGCGGGTGCAGCGCTCGTCAATCCCGGTGCAACTCCTAGGAATCGCGGGGCCCCGGCACAAGCTAAAAGAACGTCGGTGAGCTCTCCTCGGCGGACTTGCCATCCCTTTGCTGTTTCCTCGGATTCCGTGGGGGTCCTCTCTATCCCCCAATCCAAGAATGCCAGCCTCTCCAGCACGCCATAGGGGTCTCCGCCGACCGGCCGGTATCAGCGATGCAGAGCTGTCCAAATGGATTACCAATACCTCAAAGGAATAACACCCGATCTGGCCCACTTATCATGTCTCAGTCGCTGTTGTCATGGGATTTATCCCTGGTGTTGCTGACAGGCAGTCGCGCAAAAGGGGTCCCTTGAGTCGCGTTCCGTCGAATCACGACACCGAACCCCGCGATGGCGACACACCCCACGCCAAGATGGAGCGAATCAACAACGCCTTGCAGCACATCATCAACACCCAGACCCGTCTTAAACCCACACTCGACGCTGTTCGAGCATCCGGAGCCTATCTTTCGGGGATTCGAGGTCGTACTCCCGGCCTCCTGAGCTCTTGCGCGATGGCCAGGTCATCGGAATCCGAGTCCGGCTACATAAACTTCGGTATGGACTGTCCCTACACATTTGCATGAGAGAGACTTTTCTCTCCCAGGCTGCACTTCTCCTCCCGTCTCTCGACCCGAACCGCTCCCATTTCGCAGCCTCCCCAGCCGCCCCTCCCGGTGCTTTCCCTCATAATTTAACGCCCTGGGTCCCTCAGAAGTCACGCCCCTGCTCGCCATGCCGTCCGAGCACGAGGGCGAAATCCCCAAGGGGCTGGCGGTGGAAGAGTCCTTCTCCGACCGCAACTCGGCAACGGCGGCGGCCAACAGCAACCCGCAAAAGGCGCCCTGGTGGTCGTACATCTGGGACTACGAGCCGGGCCGCTCGCGCGAGGAGCGCGCCTTCATCCAGAAGCTCGACTTCTTCCTCATCACGATGCTCAGCCTGGGCTACTTCATCAAGAACCTCGACCAGACCAACATCAGCAACGCCTTCGTCAGCGGCATGAAGGAGGACCTCGCCATGGACGGCAACCAGCTCAACCTCGTCGACACGGCGTGGACCGTCGGCTACGTCGTCGGGCAGATCCCCTCGCAGATCGTGCTGACCAAGGTCAGGCCGTCGGTCTGGGTGCCCTCGTGCGAGCTGCTGTGGACCGTGTTGACGTTCTGCCTTGCTGCGGCCAAGACCTCGAATCACGTTATTGCGATACGCTTCTTTGTCGGTCTTGCGGAGTCGATTTTCTATCCGGCTGCGCATACCATCCTCGGGTCGTGGTACAAGCCGTCCGAGCTGGGCAAGCGCGCCTGTATTTTCCACGCCTCTTCGGCCGCGGCGAGCATGTTCTCGGGATACCTACAGGCCGGCGTGTACAAGGGGCTCAACGGGGTCCACGGGCTTACGGGCTGGAAGTGGCTTTTCGTGAGTATCTTCACTGGCAGGATGTAATCCCGCAGCTTACTGACATCTCAGATCATGGACGGCATCATCAGCCTGCCGATCTGCATTGCCGGGTTCTTCTTGATTCCGGATCTCCCCGAGAACACGAGGGCATTCTACTTGAACGAGAATGTGAGTCTATCCACTTCCTGTATGCATCTTTTGGTTCACCGCTAACATTGAGTTAGGACCGTAAACTGGCCCGCAACCGGATGAATGCCGCCGGTCGTGCTCCACGGACGAAGCTGGGACGCTCTGCATTCAAGCGCATTTTTGGTAAGTTCTGGTCAACTCCACCAAGCAAGCGTTTGTTGAAGTCGACTAACACAAATCTGTTAGGTCGCTGGCATGTCTACTTCCTCAGCATCCTGTACATCATCTTCATCAACCTCGGACCTTCCAGCAGTGTCAACCCCTTTTCGCTCTGGCTCAAGGCGCGAGGCGAATCCGTTGAGAAAATTGTAAGTTCCAGCTATCCGCATGCAATTCACATAGATCTAACGCCTCTTCCCAGAACATTATCCCCACCGCCGCCTCCGCCGTCCAGCTCGTCCTCACCGTCTCCTTCGCCATCATCTCGGACGCCATCCGCCACCGCGCCCGCATCATGTCCATCTCCACCTTCCTCGGCGGTTTCGCCGCGCTCCTGCTGGCCATCTGGAACATCCCGGACGGGCTCAAGTGGTTCGCCTTCCTCCTGCAGCGCGCCTCGGTGCCCTACGGCCCCTTGAGCATGAGCTGGGCGAACGAGATCTGCGGCGCCGACGCCGAGGAGCGCGCCATCGTCATCGGCATCATGAACTCGCTCGGCTACGCCTTCAACGCCTGGGTGCCGCTGCTGACGTACCCTCAGGTCGACGCGCCCCGGTTCCAGAAGGGTTTCATCTTCTCGACGGCGGCCTTCGGGGCGCAGGCTGCCATCACGGCTACCGTCGCGTATTTGTACAAGCGGGACCAGAAGAAGACGAAGAGTGAGAGGGATGAGGAGGGTGAAGATGCGGCCGGAGTTCGTCGCGACGATTAAACGACGTCACGAAGAGAACAGGAGATGATATAGAACTCTGCTTTCACGAATAGACGAACCGCGATCAAGTTCCCCATGGTGTTACGTATTCAACTGTGTTGTGGCCAAGGAATGACCCGTGCTACGACCGCTCCACGCTGAGTTCCTCGAGTTGTCCTTTGAAGCAGATAATGTATTCACTTACCTATGATGACTTCATCAACGCCTTTGCGGTCAGAAGCTGCGTCTATCTTTAGCAGTTGCTTTAGGCTTCTCTATTTGTCAGCCAGTATAAGGGACAACAGGGACAATAGGAATGATGGAGAGACCTTAATTATGGGGACTATCATTTCACACCCCCTAAGCTGACCACCTCCGACAAGTACCGGCAGCTGATGACGATAATAGAGGACAGCGACAACGACGATAGACGACAGAGAAAATGATGGACAATAGACAAAATAACGGACGACAGAGAAAGCGACGGATGACAGAAAAGACGACGGACAACAGCAACAATAACGGGCGACAGCAGTAATAATATACTAAAAGTAAATAGTAGTAGGTAGGTGAATAGTAGCTTGAGGGGATGTAAAATACTCAGGCTGGGGGTGTGAAATAATAGTTCCCTAAATTATCACACTCTCTCTAGCGCGTATCATTCCATATTAGTGAGAGCCTCAAAGACGCAAAGAGCTTCACTTAAGCTCCGTGGTGGTGCGCCTTAGCGCCAATCCTACGCAGGCAGCGATGCGGGAGCGGGTACGGACACGGAGTCGGACGTTGGTGTGCTGGATTTTCTAAATCCCGACATTAGTAATCGACTAAGAGATTTGAGTAAGGATGCGGATCGGGCCCGTTGGCTGTATGGCGCCGCCACCGTGGGGACCGTTCTTATCAGGTCCGGCTTCGTTGGCTGGGGCCCTGGGGCCGTAGGAGTACCGGCTCCGTATCCGTGCTTCTGGTGATGACAACGACGTACTCTGACTTAAATAGTTGAACAGGAGACGTCTGAAATTTATTCGAACCCAAGTCTACATCACTTTCGAGTAACTCGCCATCGCCGATAACCTCAGTCATCTTTACAATCGAACAGTCAAAATGCGATCCTTCTCGTCTCTCCCCGCCTCAGTTGCCATCGTTCTCTCCTTGAACTCGGGCGTTCTGGCCGACCCAGCGTATCAACCATGCCCATTACTCCGGGCGTACTATCCCGCTCCAACGATAGACAAGGACTCTAGCACGATCCAGTCATTCACCAAGGAGTTCACTTCTATTTTCGATGGCCTCATCAAGGCCGGTGGATCTGAAGACTTTGGCCAGATTACGCCAAACACCACCTCGTTCTCGGTCGTCTTGTTTTCGAATGCAGGAAACGCCGAAGAGGACAGCATTTTCTTCGAATACTACCACACTGCCCCCAAGACTGCGGCGAACTCGACCGTGAACGCCGATACCGTGTTCCCTCTGGGGACGCTAACCCAGCTCTTCACGGTCTACTCATGGCTCGTTGAGGTTGGTGACGAAGATTGGGGGACGCCTATTACCCACTTCTTGCCCGAGCTGAAAAGCAATTATTCCGCTGAGTTGACAGTCAACTGGGATGACATCACCATCGGAGCCTTGGCAGGTCAGATGTCTGGACTGGCCAGAGACTGTAAGTTGGTCCACTACTATGATCTCCTCGATACGTGACTAACTAACAATGCATAGCCTTTGCGTGCAAGCTCAACGAGCCCTGTGATCGAGCAAACTTCGTTGAGAAGTTCTCAATGCAACCCCCTCTGTTCTTTCCCGACACGACTCCTGTCATCTCCAATGCCGCCTTTCAGCTACTTGCTTTGGCTTTGGAGGCTCAAAACAGTCAGAACGAAACATCCAGCTTCGAGGAAATCTTGTCTGCCGGGATCTTCAATACCATCAACATGTCTAGCAGCGGCCTACTGCAGTCCGTGGGGAAGGAGAAGATCTTTGCCCAAAATCTCAACGTCACTGCCATCGGCGAGCCAGCGTAAGCACAGCCATCATCCTTCAAAGGCCCCAAAGAGCCTTTCCTAACATCACTGGTCGTAGTGCACTCTCCATGGTCTCCACTGCCTCGGATCTCGCCAAGGCAGGTCGCTCCATACTCAACTCGCGCCTGATCTCCAAGGGTGCCACCCGCCGCTGGCTCCAGCCGATCGCCGACACCTCGAACCTGCGCAACGGCGTCGGCCGCCCGTGGGGGATCTACCACGCGAGCCAGTACGCCAACAGCTCTATCCTGGACGTCTTCACCAAGACGGGCCTCATCGGACACTACGCGAGCTACTTCGGCCTCGCGCCCGACTTCAACGCCGGCTTCGCCATCCTCGCCCACGACTCCGAGGCCCCCCGCGGACCGGACCTCAACGTCTACGCAGACATCGTCTCCCTTGCCGTCGTGCAGCTGCAGAAGCTCGCTGCCGCGGAGATGACACAACGATACACCGGCGTCTTTGAGGGACCTGACGGCGCAGCGACTTTCAACATCTCCAAGGACGGGCCGGGACTGGTCGTCTCCTCGCTGAAGAGCAAGGGCGTTGATCTCCGCGGCCAAGTCGCTGCTGCTGCAGGCATCAAGCCCGAAGACCTCGACTTTCGGCTGTACCCCAGCAACGTGGCGACGGAGAACCAGCATCAGTTCGTTGCCGTCTTTCAGGACAAGAGCGCGCCGGTCGACATGAGCACGCCGACTTGCATCACGTGGCAGGACGTCGGCTCCCTTGGGTCGAGCTTCGACGTCCGCGTTGTGTTTGACATGCACGTGTCGGAGAAAGCTTCGAAGGTGTCGCTGGCCAACGGCTCTCTCGTTTTGCCTCGGTCTGGTTGAGAAGGGGACTATTGTTTCACACCCCCCGGATGAATATCCCACACCCCACAAGCAGCAGTAACGACGGACGACGACGGACGACGACGACGACGACAATGACGAACGATAGTATCTCACGAACCATCAAATACTTGTATCCTTCTTGCTTATTTCTATGTTCGAGGAAGACTTTCTTTCCTTTTCTTTTTGTTTCTGGCTGTCTGATAGTGTGTAATTTCTATTCTTGGCTGTTGTCTTGCGTATATATCGTCATCATTCATGCCGGTGGTTATCTTATCAATAAACTGATGTCCAAAACTTGCATCTCATTCTGAACTAGCCAATAAGCCATATGATCACTGGGCCATAACATGTGAAAAATAGTGGCTTAGGCGAGAACTACTACTTGCAAATTAATGTGGTTTCAATCTCGGCTCTTCAAATCTCCTCCCTCTGGAATTCCGAGAGCATGGAGATAAGCAACCCCTGGGTGGCATAAATGTCCCAGCGGTATCCCTCGCACGTTCTCCCGTGGTAGCATTGGCGGTATCCCACCTATCTATGCTCGCTCCGCTTTCCAGTCATGTGTGTTCTTCGCCTACCTTGGGTTCCTCCGAGTCCGAATCTGAGCCCCTTTCTGGGAGGAATCTCTGATTCGTAACCGAACACGACTCGACGAAGCGACTCGGAATTGCCAACCGACCTAAGCGATCTTAATTGTTTGCGCCTCATCAGCTGTCACCGAGCGGGGTTGGTCAATCTAATCATTCGGAGCGTGCTTCCTAATCGAGGAAAACCTGACTCTGCCGGGTCCGCATCTAATAACCTTAAATTCTGTTTCTCCTTGGCCAATGCTGTTTAATCTAGGCTGGGAAAGAGAGAATCCGGATCAATGGATAGCTCCGAGTGTCATCCGGCTGTCAAGTTGACCCCTGAGTTCCTGCGTATAAAGTCCTAAGCGCGTTGGCAAAGAAGCCGATGGTGCGGTAGCTCTCTCCACTCACAACATTCAATCCTAAGCAAAGACAACAAGTATTGCCCGTCATCAAAATGCAGCTTACCAACATTCTTCTTGCCATTCTGTGAGTTTCGTTCTGTTCAGGGGGAAAGCTTACTCGTTAACGGCGACACTTTAGGCCCTTCATTGGTGCTTCGCAGGCCATTCTCTGCTCCTGTGACGGCAGCACGTCAGCCTCTATCAACTGCTGCATCCAAGTGACCGACTTCAACCACAAGTGGAGTAAGTGAACATTGCCTTGCAATCTCACAAAAAAAACCATGCTGACCCGAAGCAGACGGCTACGAGTGCCAGCCCGACGATCGGGAGGCTTACACTACCTGCTGTGCGGAGCAATTCTCCACTACTACTTTCTGCCGGGATGGAGGCGTTTAAGAGGCAGGGCATGTCGATGGGAGGCCTTCAATGTTGTTTTGCAGACTTGCCATCGTCTAATCTTTGAATTGAATCGATTCCCTTTTCTCGATGGAAATTCGGCATGCTGCGTTCATCTCATCGCTAAATCGATTGACCATTGCATCTAGTGCGGTCCCTACAGCATGCTACTTAGTTTTTAAAGGGGACTATTATTTCACACCCCCAGGCTAAGCATTTCACATCCCCTATAGCTACTCTAACCTACTATTTACTTTTAGTATAACATTATTATTACTAACTTTTTTTATTATTATTACTATTTTCTGTTGTTGTTGTCGTCCGTCGTCGTCGTCGTCGTCCTTCGTCGCCGTTGTCGTTATTGCAGCTTGCGGGGTGTGGGATATTTATCTTGGGGGTGTGAAATAATAGTTCCCTTCCTAAAATCGGACGAAGTCTGTGCTTAGCCAAACAAACTAATGTCCACGCCAACGGGGCTCAGGTGTGGGGGATTAGTGTCTCAAACAGACACGTCACAGAACTGTTCGATACCGAGCGGCTGAACCGCGTTCGCCAGATGACAACATTCCTCGTTGATACTGAAGACTACAGTTGAGTGTCAACAGAAAAACATCAACAATCGATTTATCACACAGAGCACTCTTGTCTGCGCGTGGAAATGAGTTCGACAGGGCCTCTTACGTTCAAAGCTGCGAAGCCCGGCCGAGCTGTCAAGCCTGGGACAACGCTTCGGATTCTCGGCGTCGGAGACTCCATTACTGTCGGGTTTCTAAGCGACCTTGAGGGAGGAGACGGTAATGGGTACAGGTTCAGCCTTCGACATAATCTCTCAAGTAGGTATCCGTCTTCTTGTTCGTCTCGTACATGAGAGGTCTTTGACTGTTTTGAAAACAAGAGGACGATGTTGTCTTCTCAGGGACCGAGTCAGTTCGGGGAACCATACCCGACAACTTCTTCGTAAGGGCATCATCACGTTACCTAGACTTTGAGGCATGAGCTGACGTGCATTTCACAGGCGGCTTGGAATGGCATGACAATCAGGTTCATTTCGGACCATTGCCGTCCATCACTGGAGCAGCAGCCAAACATCGTCCTCGTG
Source organism: Colletotrichum sojae (assembly GCA_014235955.1). Taxonomy (NCBI): domain Eukaryota; kingdom Fungi; phylum Ascomycota; class Sordariomycetes; order Glomerellales; family Glomerellaceae; genus Colletotrichum; species Colletotrichum sojae. The sequence goes on from WIGN01000366.1 coordinate 26,219, forward strand.
CACGCAGGTACAAACGACATGAATCCAAACTTGGACATTGCGAGAGAAGGAAACGACCCAAAGGCTGCCGCGGAACGCCTCGGCAAACTCATCGATCAGATTATCGACTGCTGCTCCGATGCTGTTGTTCTCGTGGCCATGATTATCAACACCCTCGATGACGGGCAGCAGGAAAATACCGTTCCGTATCAGGGATATATACCTGGTATTGTTGCGTCACGTCAAGCGATGGGGAAACGAGTCATCGCCGTGGACTTCACAACCTTTCCAACTCAGTTGCTCAGAGACGGCATCCACCCGACAAACGAGGGCTACCGTCACTTTGGCGACTATTGGTACGACTTTATCACACAGATTCCGAGCGACTGGATCCAGCCGCCGGTAGCTGGCAAAACTGGTGGCCCCTCACTAGGAGACAGTAGCTCTATGGAAGATGTCAGCTGGCTAAGGCGAATGGTGCGAGCTGTCTTTGGTAAAGAGTCTTGATGTTATCTAGACGCTTCCTACCACGTTGAGGTAACAACTTCGGGATACACGCAGCGGCAACTGGAAGCCAGCTTCCTAACTTCTTGATACAACGAGAATTCTACATGAATTTCTACCCCTTTTCCATTTCAGGCATAATTCTGCGGAATACGACATTATTTATTATCTTCGTGTCTATCCCGCGTTGCAAACTCATGGTCAATAAGGTCAACATGTTCATTCTTGCAGCCCCTCTGTGCAGTTTCAACGCGAGCTTTGGCACCTTCGCAGGTTGTTACCATGAGCAGGCCAAGGCGTTGCTCGGGTTACTCCTTCTCTTCAGCCTCGGGCTTCTGAGCATAGACAACATGTCTATCTTATGTCAGTAAATGTGCGCTGGAGGCAAAGTCGATGGTTCGGAAACTTACAAGTCCATCTGGGCGTGGAAGGCGCCAGACTTCATTTCCCTTCGCACGTGGGCAAGCAAAACCTGAACTTCCTCTCGGGTCCATCCAAGAATACCGATAAAGGCTCTCAGAGTGAAGCCCTCGAGGCCATTAAAGATTTGGATCATGTTTCTCATGCCAAGATCCTTGTAGTGGGGGTCCTTGGGCCAAGGGCCGACCGGAACTTTGAACTTTTGGTGGGTGACATTGACGAACCCGGCGTCCTTTACCCAGCCTTCCAACTTTGGCCCCGGGCAGGGCTCCTTGCCGAACGTTTCGCAGGCCTCGTTGAGAAGTTTGGACCACCTGAGGCTGTGGTGGTCGTCGGTGAGTGAGCCGTCGGTTGATTCCCACAGGAGATTGTAGTCTTGAAATTCGACCCAACCACCCGGGTTTGTGTTCCTGAAAAAACTCAGTATTATGACATGGCCACAAGATAACCAACATACTCGTAAACATTGCCCATCAACTTGGGCCAGTCTGCAATGGAGCCGGCCATGTAGCGACAGAAGATGAAGTCGTACTTGCCAGGGTTGACCCATGGCTGCTCGACGTCATCAATTTCGAACTTGACGTTGGGCGGAACCCTTGACCTGCGTTAGCCCATGACGCATTTTGTCCAAGAATTCTCTCTCACCATCCAGGCTGTATCGCACTGAAGTCGTTGCCGATGACCTGTACAGTTCGTTAGTCCTGACTTGAATGCATCCCATCGATGGGGCTTTTCGCTAGCAAACATACCTCCGCGTTCGGAAACAGATCTGCTGCCTCTATTGCCCCTTGATGATAATCGTCAGCTGTGGTGTTCTGGGGCCCGGCTCGGGTGACGCACAGATTCCAGTGCCTGTTCCCATGTCCAGAATTCTGTGGGTTTTCTCCTCCGGAACGGGAGCCAGGAAGAGCTTCCCGCCAATCGCCTTGACCACCAAGGTGTGATTGAAGTCGAGCCTATCCATCTCGGTCTGTTTTACACGAAGAATCATGTAAGGTACATTTTTCTTTACAGTCTTTCGCTTCAATGGCAACTCACCTCATCGTTGGGTGCGAGGTATGCTTTTGCATGGTCAGTGAGCCTTCCAGTACAGAACGAACCGCAATCGCCATTGCATCGAAGAGTGGTATTGACTCACCACCCGCCCGGTATGCATGGTATCGTCGGCCGTACTCCGTTGGGTAGTCGACAACGCTAGATGACAGCGATGCAGTGTAGTTAGAACTGGTTTTGTTTTAGCTTCTCGCGACTGTCAAAGCCAATGGGACTCCAAATCCTACATCCGATCATCGATGGTCGAGGCAGTCTCATCCAGCTGTTGTTTCGGTTAGTGAGTGGCCTCTATGTACGTTTGCCAGCAGCATGAAAGTAAACATACTTCAGACGCATCATCCACTTCAAGGGGGGCGGGAGCGACGGCCACCGGGGTTGTCGACGTGGTCGCAGAGGGTTCTCTGGCAGGGGAGGCCGCAGTCTGCGGTTCGGTCGATGCGGTCGTCATATCGGGTATCTTGATGTCGCAATATCTCAGCTGGGCGAAGTGACAGGTTTGAAAGACGGTATGTGGAAGTATGTTGAAATGGGGAGAGCGGCCAACCCCATGTATTTAAAAATGAGGGGTTAGGACTCGGCGGAAGACAGCATGGCCCCCGAGCCCTGTATTTTGTGCCTGCAGATGAAAGCTGAGGTCACCAACAGTCAGCTCAGCGACCCGTGAATGGCCAGTCTCTGTGTTGTTTGCGAACGCAGGGCACGCACAGAATATGCATGTACGGAGGAGCGGCCCCTCTCGGATCATGCACCCGCGCTCTTTCGCATCCATCCACCACTAAGCGGTTGATTTGACAGGCCGGCCTGCAAACCTACACTCGTCTAATTCCTAAGAGACTTGTTCTGGCCTTGTTATCTCCATGAAGTCCCCTGAAGAGCCCCATTTACTCCTGCTGCACAACGAATCGGAAAGAACCGCCGAGAATATTCCTTGTCAGTTGCAGATGCTTGTCAGTTGCAGATGCGACGGATACTTCTGATTTGCCAGACCCTAGGCGAATCACACCACCGACGACACATGCACCGAGCTGCCCATTTCGGCTCATTGCACTCAATAATTGGGTACCGTCCCCTGCACCAACAACAGTCGTTCAGCGGGACGGGCTGCAAAGACACAAGCTGGGCAACTTGGCACTGCGAAGACACAACCAATTGGCGATCCTCTCAGAACACATCTAAAGAGGGGAAACGACCGAGGAAGACGAGAAAGAGATTATTATGTCTCTGCGCAAAGGTCTAAAATAATTTGACAGTTCAACTAGTGGCTACCAAAACAGACTTCCATTCCGTTCAAAGAGATCATGAGGAGAGGAAAGAGAAAACGCAAACCGAAAAGACCTAACGCTGTTATAGTATTCAAGTGAACATCAGGGAAATCTACAATGCGTGCTTTGGTATGAGATTGGCCTAAAGTCAGTCACGGGACTTTTCTAGTCTGCGTGGACTCATAGAAGGATGGAAATGATCTCTGACAGAGTCTGCGATGGGGTGGCTAAAGTTGCATATGTTCAGCCACATGTCAATTTTTTGGAAGAGGGCTTAGCGAAGATGTCCGTGTCTACCTGACTAAGAGCCTTTCGATTTGAAGACGAATCGCAGTCGTTAACCTCGATTCAAGTTTCTAAGAGAGTAACAACCATTCTTCACTTTATGGAACTCCGCATGGCATTGAGGAGCTGACTGCTTGGGAGAACTCGGCGTTCTCTTCACTTTCAGAGTTCCTGAATACGAATAAAAAATTGACCAACTGGCAGAGCCGTAGAATAAATTCTGTTCCGCCTTGCGTAATGTGTCACATCAGTGTGTACCATACTATTAAAGAACTCCAGGACTGAACAAACCCCCAAGGCCCGAACCGAATCTCCTCATGTGAAATAGTGTGTTTGCTCAGGAGCTCCATGGCCTGTCAGAGGCCTTTTGCTTTTTCCGATATCTCAGTTAAGACACTGATTGTAGTATACCTCCTCTGCCTTGATCTCAGCACTGCTCGTGTAGCCTCCTGAGCCAGATTCGCATGGCCCTGCAACCGCGTCAGGCTGGCTACTCCCTTCATAGTCAATAAGGCAGCGCCCGAGCACCCATGTCCAGTCTTGCTGACTATTGCCAGCCTGATCTTGAGTCCAACGAAAAGAAGAGTACACCCGCCATGAGCGTTGCACGATTTACCCAATTTCCCTCAACCTGTCCTAGCGTTTCATCTTCCTCAAAGTGTTCCCCTATTTTCATATCCATAGCATGCTCTCGTTCAGATACTGGCCATCAGGCCATGTCTGACCACCATCTTCTTTTTCTGAGCCAATAACGCTATACTCCTGAAGGCGATACGGAGTCGCCAAGACCTATGCAGGGGAAAATCCGTCCGTCTCAACGCAAGGCTATCCAATAGCATCTATACTGCAGGCGCCCGAGAACGAAACCGTGGCGTGGCATCGATGCCAACTCTCCTTCCAACCGTCCCTGCCAAGTCGTGTGACCGCAGCATTAGGTTGTCTTGAAAGATTAACGATGTCTCCATCTGCCCCCTTCCCGGGCTCGGTTTTTGGTCATCCGTCTCCCGACCAGCTCCACAACTCGCACAGCCGCTTGCGACCTACCATCGAGCGATCTGTTCCGTCCTGCATCACCATCGCGATGCTGGTAACGCTACGGGTGCTAGTAGCAGCCCTCGGGCTCGCCACGAAGGTTCTAGCGCAGGAGCAAGCTTGCTATGCGCCAAATGGTGACATCGCCGACAATTCAACGTACATCCCATGCAATAAGCTTGGAATAAACCAAGTGGGCTACTTCTCAAGCTGCTGCGCCCTCGATGGAGATGTTGAAGCACAAGACGTCTGCTCATCGTCGGCTCTATGCATCAATCGCCAGGGCAAACCAATGCGGGGCTTCTGCACTGACATGACCTGGAAGAGTAATGCATGCGTCCCAGTCTGCATGGACGAAGAGGTACAACATGACCCCTTGATCATTATGAACGTGAGCTGACGGTAAACAGTCCGGCGGGTCCTCTTCTAACTCGAGCTTCCTAACGCCATGCAACGACGGCACCGAAACGTACTGCTGTGGAGACTCGAATACGACCTGCTGCGGCACCGACAAGGCGTTTTCAATATCAGTATACGGCTCTTTAGACCCCTCGCCGTCACAAACACCGGCCGCGGCCACCGGACCAGACGGGCTCTCTGGCGGCGCGATCGCGGGAGTGGTGATCGGGTGTCTAGCCGCTCTGGCCCTCATCATAGGAGCGGCTTTCTACTTCTGGCGTCGCCGCCGGCAGCGGAACAAGACGAAGGGCTCGGACGCCCCCGACGAGCCGGGAATGGGGGGGAAGCAAGAGCTCGACGCGACCTCGGCAGCGTGCAAACAGAAAAAAATACAGGAGATGGAGACGGCGGCAAACTATCAGGAGCTGGACGCGCCCGTGGCGTATTGCGAAATGGAACAGCCCGAGCGGCAGCTTGAGCCGGTAGAGCTGCCCGCCGAGTCCTTCGCAGAGCCGAGGGCGGATCCACCGCCGTCCGAGGTCGACTCGACGCCGGAGAGTGGTGTTCATCGTAAACCTGGTCGGATGGGGCAGGGAAAGTAGGCGGTGTCTAAACAAGAGCAGCGACTCTTACAAATGAACTCCTGAGCGCGGAGACCGACGGAGACTGCGACACAAATAGGCTCCGTCCACCTGCGTAGAACGCCTGGAGGCCTTAGATAAGAAGGCCGAAATCGACGGCAGAGATACTCCATTGTTCTGGTCAGTCTTGTAGTCCCACATAGATCGTGGTGATGTCGTGAATCAAGCGAAAGACAAGCCAAAGTCTGCGGCCAGCGCTATTGGCCTAGGTACCGAACAACCCATTCTCGCGTGTACCATCTCTCCACGTTGACGCTAGCGATGAAGTCCAAGACAATCGGAATTGTCACAGTTAGGGTGGCTTTTCTTCGCTTCTGCCCAGGCTAGAGAGATTTGCCACCGAAGGCAATCCAGTAGCTCCCTGATCGCAGTGAGCTCCAAGCCGTTGGAGATCAACGTATCATGCAGCCCAGCCGTGAGTACTGCTCGATTATAGACAATGTCCGTTGCCTGCAACGCGACTTCGCGATCTTTTTCTCCGTCCTGTGGCAGACATTCCTTGTCAAGCCATATCATCCGGAGCTCATGCTGCCTAGCGAAATCTATGGCACGATCTATGATGTCGTCTTCGACCCTGTTTTCTCGGATCGTCCCGTCAAGCTGGCGCACTTCGTAACTGTGCCTTGGGTTCGGTAAGGCGGTCGGTGCTACGAGACCGCCAATAGTATGAAACGGCGACATAATGAGGGCAGTGGCATGGGACCTCACTCAAGGCCTCGCCGGCGTAAGGCTTTATCCCATCTTGACCAAGTGTGAGACGCGACTATGTTGTAACTAATTGATACGTGTATCGACTAGGATGCATGAGACTACTTAACACGAATATAATGTTGTCAACCAGAAACCCCAAAACATAAGAAGAATCCCTTCCATCGAAACCAACAGGGCTTAACTTCACTCGCACATGGGCACATGCGAGAACTTCAAAAGTCCCATGCCCGAGCCAAACCCCGGTCCAGTGTCCTTCGTACATACGCCATGACACGGGGCTGCCATGGAATCCACCTCGACGACAGAGTACTTCTTGCCGTCCACCACGAGCTGCAGCCCGCACCCGATCGTGCCGAAAGACGGCCCGGACTCTTCGAACCACACTTTCTTGCCACATAGCGTAAACTGGATCTTCCTCCGGGCCAGGTCGCACGCCGTGTCGGTGGCAAAGTCGTCGACGCGGACCGAGTCGCGGCCGCAGAGGTCGTTGCCCTTGAACACGACGTAGCCAAAGTCGTTGCTCCCTGTGGTTGCCTGACCCCAGCCCGCCAGGCATACCTCGCCCGAGGGCGTCGGCGCGGGCTCGGGCTCCTTGGTGGTGGTGGTGGGCTCCTGGGTGCAGTTTGCCAGGCTGGTGCAGTCCATGTTGTTGTGCCCGACGACGGAGCAGACCTTGCACTCGGCCGTGTTGGTCGTCTTGGGCCCCTCGTCGACGGGGTTGGTGGTGATGGTCGGCTTGGAGGTGTAGCCGCAGCTTTTCTGGCCTCCGTTGACTGCCGTCGCGGGGGACTGCGGGAACGTGGAGCCGCCGCAGACGCAGTAGCCCTTGTTGATGCCGTCGCCGGGCCGGGCGTTGCTGGTCTTGCAGTCGATGAAGGTGGCGCCGCAGTCGCTGTAGGTCCGGCAAGCGCCCCCGGCGCAATTCGACCACGTGGTGGCCGACGCACAGTTGCTTGGGATGGGACCGCCGGTGCCGGTGGGCGCAGGGGTGATGGTTGGATGAGGAAGCCCCGAGATTGGCGGCGATGTCGGGTCCGGAGCCGGTGTTGTGAAGTCGGGCGGGGTTCCCGTGGGGTGGACGTCGCAGTAGAAGCCCTCGTCGCACAGTATGCCGCACGAGGCGGAGCAGATCGGCCCGGCCGGGCCCGGCCAGAACGTCACCTCCGGTCCGAGCTCGGGCTTGCCGGGCCCACTGCCACCGGGCCTTGGCGGCAGCGCGCACGAGCCACCGCTGCCGTTGTCATCCTGGCGAGCTGCCAACTGCTGGGCCGGGATCGCGCAAAAGTCGTCGCTCGTCACGCCGTTCCACACGATGCGCAGCCCCGAAGAGGCCGTCTGCGGCCCGAGAGTAATCGGCCGCGACAGCCGCCGGACCTCCAGCAGCATGCTGACCGGGCCTTTGTCGACGGTCGAGCTGGGATCCGATCGTAGGGATGCCACGAGACCGGCGACCATGGGCGCCGCGAACGAGGTGCCGCTGAACTTGCGCTCATCCGGGTTCACGAAGATGGGCATGGAGATGCCGTCGCCCGGAGCCCACGCGTTGATGAGGCCTGTGCCCGAGTTCCAGTCAGCCGCTTTGCCGCCATAGTCGACGGCGCCCACGACCAGCATGCCAGGCACGTTGTTCTTCACCGTAGCTGGCCACGCTGCAGCACCCCCGGTGTTGCCCGCAGCGACCACGAAGACGCAGCCGTACTTGTCGGCCATCCGCTTCATCACCTCAGTCATGATGGTCTGCACACCAGTCCTGGAGTCTTGGCTAGAATGCAGCTCGAGGCGGAACGACATGTTGACGATGCAAGTGTTTTTCGGCTTTTGCGCCGCGTCGTCGGCGATGCGGAGCAGGGCCTCCATCACCGTCTCTCCGCCGACGTGGTCCCTTCTCACCGGCACCCACACCCATTCGGCCCCGTTCGCGACCCCCCCGGTCTGACCCAGGGCCGCGTTAACCACGGGTCCGCCATGGAAATTGTCCTCCTGTGTTGGTGTGTAGACATCGCCGCTGGCGCCCCAACGGCCCATCGGCACCCTCAGATCCCGTCGTCTAGATGGGAGATCCTGCAAGCCATCATGTCAGATAAATTCCCGTCTGTGACCACAGGTAGTATCCATATGAGAGGGAAAGCAGGGGGGAACTTCATACCTCAAAGTCCAGCATGCCTGCCTCGATCACGTAGATTGTCTGACCTTGTCCACGCGCCTGGTCGTCGTAGTACGTCGCATAGAAGCCACTTCTCGGCAAGTGTCTCGGCGGCTGCGGTGGCCCCCCTCCAGTTGCCGGCGGCCTAGGTGCCGAGTTTTCGTGGAACTCGTACCCCTCGGGCCATGAGATCATGGAGCGGTGCCAGACCCAGGGCTCAGTGTCGGGCTGCAATACTCTTTTTGTTAGCATGTGACGGCTCTCGCCTCCCTGGGCATCGCGCCTGTGACGCCTGCTGTCTCGGGACTGCCACCGGCCCTCATCAACGTTAGAAGGGTTTACAACCACCGGCATCTGAGCCACGACGCCTCGCCTGTAGTTGTACGCAGCGTATACCTCGTTGATCGCGCTGGATTGGAAAAAATGCAGTGCCGTGTTGCCCATGTTCTCGAGCGCATAAAAGGCTGTAAAATCCAAGTCGTCGGACCGAATCTCTTGCCAGCTGTGGCCGGCCCCAAGCGCGGCCTCGCGGTTCATGAGGACGTTCCGTATGAGGACCTGCTCGCTTGGGTCGTAACCAGCCCCGGGCACCACGATTCCCCAGTCTGCCAGCTTCTGCTCACAGCTCCAGTCCGGCTCCCGGATGGCACGTGCGGCCAGCAGGCGTGCGTTTCTCTTCTGACGCTGATTGAATTCGACGTCTCCTGTGTCCTCAACAGCACCAGAGGCGCCAGCCAGCTCGGCAATGGCACGGGCAGTCGGCTTCAGGGTGCACACGGGGACGGTGACGCTAGCCTCGACGTCCCTGAGCTGGCAGCCGGTGATGGTCGCGCAGGTCGCCGTCGTCGAGGTCGCCGTCGTCCTGGTCGTGCCGCGCTCGGCCGTGGTGGCCGCATAGGTCTCGGTGAGGCAGATGGACGCCTCGGCGTGTTTGCAGTCGGCCGGCTTTGGCGCCGCCTCGATCCGGCCTCCCGGGTGTACTGTGATCTCGGGCCAAGGGGGCAGCGGGCCGCGTATCTCGATGCCGGGAGGGAACGTGATGCGCGGCGGGGGAGATCCCGGAGGGATCGTGCCCACGGGCAGCTTCCAGCGCCATCCCTGGATGTTGATGTCGAACGGGTAGTCCCACTTGATGCACGCGAAGAAGAACCACAACTTGCAGGTGGACACGAAAAAGCCGCCATCGCCGTCATCGTCCTCGCCTTCGTCGGGAACGGGAGGCTCCACCGGCTCGACGCTGACATCGGACGGCCAGGGAAATGTCGGGCGGGTGGTGGTCCACAGGTCCTCGTATGGCGGCTTGCTCGTCGATGGGAATGGAGGCTCGTCCCAGGTGCTGGGAGGGGGGGGCAGTGGTATTACCGTGGTATTACCGGGACACTGGTGACGGTCTCGCCGCCGGGACCCAGAGTGAAGTTCCACGAGTCCGGCGGGCCGTTGGTGATGAGAGGCCATGGCGGAAGCAAGAGCGTTCTCGTCTGGCCATCCACCACGGTGGTGATCGGGGGCACGTCGATGCTCTGATACGGTGCGATGGTGGCAGTGTCTTGCCCCGAGGAGATGATCATGTTATAGTAGCTCATCGACGTAACAGTGAGAACCGGCGGTGTCACGGTGATCGTCTTTGTTGTGCCTCCTCCCACTTGTAGCGAGGTGGTGTAGGGCGAAAGTGAGATCGTGCGGGCAGGGTAGACGGGACTGGGTGGGAAGACAAAACGGCATGGAGGATAGCACTGGGCCGGAACCTGGTTGTAGACCGAGGAGTCCAGGTATACGACGGGGTAGTCGTCTCCAGATCTGCAGTAGTTGTCAGCACACGACCATTCGTTATTTTGCTTAGGTGTGGTAAGGAGCCAGGAAGATTCTCACCCATCCAGGTTACGCCCTGACTGAAGGTCGATTGCCCAGTCCGTGGTGCCGCCAAAGTTCAACCCTTTGTAGTAGGCCGTGCGCTTTTCCTTGGTTTCTGGCTTCATGTAGGCCACCCATTCCGTCCCTTCATAGACAAGATAGTCGGAATCCGTCTCGGCATCATACCAAGTCTTGATGGCTCCGCCTTTCTTGATGATTTCCTCAATCTCGAAGTCGGCGATGTAACCTCCTGTGCCGGTACAGCGTCCCTTTTTGGCCGGAGAGTTGGCGCTGCCTCCGAGGAATGTGCCTATTTTGATGCCGTGTCAGTGGAATGTACGGCACGAGTAAATGCCAAAACGAACGCAAGAAGGGAAGACTTGAGGTACTCACATTGTGGCCCCCTACATGTGGCATCCGCCATCTTAAAGGACCGGCCGTAGCTGGAAACTCCCACAACGACCTTGTGCGACTCGACGCCGGCTTTGGTGATCATGACCAAAGAGTTGTAGGTCTCTGTGGAGTTGATATGAGAGCGAAGACAATTCCCTGCGCCGCAGCCAGGACTGGCGTGCTTGTTGCCGACATCCCATTGTCCTAGGGAAAAGTCTTAGTTTAGCCGAACAGCTCATGCTAGAGATGCTGCTTACCATGCAAGTCGTACGTCATGTAGACAATGTAAGACAGAACCTCTGACATCTTCTTGATCGGGAACCCCCTCAAGTACCAGTAAGATGCCGCGGTGGCGATCGACAGTGATTTGTCGCTGGGCAGTTTGGCCCGGACCAACTTCAGGAACTCGTAGTAGTTGTCGCCGTCCTCCTTCTGGCCGGGGTCGGAACCGACAATGTCTGTCGCGCCGGGGTATTCCCAGTCAAAGTCCAGTCCGTCGATCCCGTTGTCGACCGCGAACTTGACCACGTTGGTGGCGAAGGCTTCCCGGTTGGCGCCGGAGACCGCCTGGCGGAAGCGACCCGACGTGGCGGGCATGTTGGAGAAGTCCCAGCCCCCAAAGGCCAGGATCTTCTTCTGGATCTGCTTTGCCGCCTTGAACGCCTCCCACTGCGTCTTTGCGTCCTGCGGGATGAAGACCTGGAGGTCGGAGCCGAACTCGCCAAAGGCAAAGTGCACATGCGTGTAGGAGCTGTCGATCTCGCGGACGTGCATGTGCCCGCAGGGCCGGTTGTAGTTCCAGCCTTGGAAATAGCCGACCTTGCGGAACTGAGCCGGCGCCTGGCCGTTGTTGGTCATCTCCATGCCGCAGTTTGAGAGACAGCTGTTCTTGCCAGGTTGACTCGTGCCCGGGTTCCCCGATGGAAGCCGTGCGATGGTGCAAAACTCCTCAGTCTACAGTACTTCATGTCAGCGAAGATCCTGTCAGATTTGCTCGGCGATCAAACAAGGCACCTACAAGCCCACAGTATCCCCAGTTGGAACAGCACGCGTTGAGTGGGCACATGTTCAGCTCTTCGACGGGAGTGCCGTCTCCTGGATCGACGGTTCCCACCACTGCGGGACCGCAGACAGCCACGGGGTCGGGGCTTGCCAATGGCGGGCGGCCGGAGCTGACGCAGATTCGCTGAGAGATCTGGAGGCCTGAGCCGCACCCATCCCAGCCCCAAGTTTTCTTGTTGAAAGATTCCAGTTCTTCGACTGTGATGCCATGCTTGCTTGCGACAGCAAAACAGCCCTCGTCGGCTTGAATATCATAGTATGTGCAGACGCCGCCGACGCCGCCTCCAGTCCCGGTGCCGGAGCCAGTGGGGAGTGAGCCGGATGAGCAGCATACAGTCCGGCCCTGGGGTATGGAGCCCGAGCAGATGTCCCCGCTGGCCTTGTTGAAGCTTGCGAAGGCTGTCTTGCCAATCCCACAGCGGGCTGCGAGCTTGGTGCAGTCGTCATTGGCTTCTGCCTAAATGGTTCGGCAGTCGGCTCTGGGGCGCAGCAAAGGCATACGCACACCGCGTGCAGCGACGGACGGGACCGCAGGCTCCGTGTCGTCAAGAACCGGCGGTGTAGGGAAGCCCCAGACGTCTGTCTCATGTTCGGAAGTAGTCGCTGGCCCGCTGTCCGTGGCGGAAGTAGACACGCACTTTGCCTCGTTCCAGGACCTCATGATCTTCTGAACGAAGACGAAGTCTCCGGTAGGATCTGCCACGATTCCGAATATGTCTCCAGTCGAGCTCTGTGCGTCGCAGATCTCGAGAGCCCTTTGATCGGAAGGGCCGTCTTGGTGCAGTATCTCGCTGAAGACGCTCAATAATGCGGGAGAAGTCTTCTTCTGTTCCATGCGACCTCCGGAGAAAAGACCGACAATGGCGCCATGGATGTGCGCAAACACAACGGTGGTCTTGTTGCAGCCTGCCGTAGCATCCGCGGTACTGCCCAGGTGTTGTTCGAGGGCCCGGACTGCTTGGGACAGGTCTTTGGCCGGACTGTTACTGATTGAAGGAACCCTGCTGGACTTCCAAGAGGCCGAAAAGCCGGTCTTGGTCATCAAGCTGGGCGGGCCGGCGCCGCAGGTCGTGGTGTTGGCGAACAGAGTGCCGTTGTTTTTGGCGCCCAGCGTAGCGGCTCGTCGCACAACTGGGCCAAAGTTGAATTTGTCAGAGGCATCTTCAGCGACAAAGCCCGTGTCGGCGAGGAACTTGACGTGAGTCCCAGCGTCGCCGAGTGTGCAGGCGCGGATGGTGAAGTGGTCATTGTTGACGACGTTGGAATAGAGCCCGAAGTCGAAGATGATTGGTTCGGGACAAACGGCGAGGTTTGCAGCGTCGTGGATGAATGTCCACTCGCTGGCGGGCTTTCCCGGCTCACAGGCATCCGGGCAGGGAAGGGGCACGACTTGGACTCTGACCAGCAACGATGTCAAGTTCTGTGCGGCCACTGCGCCCAGCAGAGGCAGCAGTTGTTACAGGCTGCGCCTGATCGGAGTATCGGCGTTAGCCGATACTGACTTGTGGAGTCGAGGACCGACTAGT
>WIGN01000367.1:0-39290 GCA_014235955.1 Colletotrichum sojae
ACTTATAAAAATAGTAGAAGGGTAGGTGGAGGTGGGCGACTCGCTATGATGGGCGACTCGCTATGCATGTACGTTATGGGCTCTATTCGTTTATTAAAACCAGGAACAGAGAGAATTTTCGATGGCTAAACCTCCGCTGAAGCCTCATCCAACGAGGAAAATGCCTATGACGGCCAGGAAGAGGGCTTGAACAAGTCTTAGCAATGGTTTCAAGGCAAGTAACACCCACACCGGGGGAAGAGAAAAGAGGAATCCGGGATCAAGGAAAAGCCTCACCAACGCTACTCAATGTTGAAGTAGGAGCTAACATCATCGAAGAAGAAGACGCCGGTCGCCCGCTCGTCGTCACAGGAACAACAGAAGTACTCGTCTCGCTAGCAACCGGAGCGGTGGCCGTCTCGCTCTCGGTCGGCGATGTCTCCGAACTACTCCAGGCACCACGCAAGCAGGACAGATCGGCCACCGGCTCCGCAGCGTCGCTGACGCCGGAGCTGTAGCCAAAGACGGTGGCAAGCACGTACGTCCGGTTGGACGCCGCGTCATAGGACGTCTGGTTATTGGGTTCGTTGAAGCCGGTGCCGATCATCCAAGACCGCTGGCCGACCTCGTCGACGGTGAGGATCTTGGAGGTGGTCTTTTCGGCCAGGTACGACGCGTTCCACGCTGAGGAAGTTAGCCATGACATCATCACGCTTGGGAGATGGCGACATACCAAGGACGTCTGCTCTGACGAGTCCTAGGGTATCTCGGCAGCTTGGGGTGATGAGCTCGAGAGCATTGGCGCCGCACATGGCGCCTGTTTCGGCCTCCCACGAGCCCCAGGTCTTGACGAGGCTGTTCCGAAGGTCTCGTTGGCATTCCGTCGGGAGGAACGAGCAGCCGTGATCGACAACGGATGTGGGATCGGGCACGGTGCTGATATAGTAGTGCTGGCAGATGTACCACGATGGGTCTATGCTCTTGGGGAAGCCATCGCCGCCCATCAGCGACGGCGGAATCCCGTACGAGATGGCCGCCACGTTGGTTCTGACGTCTTCCGCGATCACCGAGCTGGGAAAAGAGAGCTCGTCGGCAATGCTCAGATGGGCCGAAAACCCATCAAGGGGCGCTCCCGGGTACGGTTGGGTCCAGTCGAAGCCTGGGTAAGACGCGATGTCCGAGCGATTTGGAGCCGCGAACGCATCCTTCACGTCAGGCCAAGACATCTTCGCAATATTAGACGCATTGGCGAAGTATTCCGTATTATCCAGCCAGATGAAAGACACGTCTTGCTCACCGGCGACTGTGGTGAACAGGGAAGCCAGAGGCAGAAGCCACGAGGTGGTCTCGACGATGCCGCGGACCATTCTCAATAGACTGCTACAACGAGTTCTAAGATGAATCTGCAGTAGAAGATGGTGACACCAGGACGACGATGATAACCAAGACAGAGGCGAAGTAAAGTTAGGTGCAACGGAAAGAAGAAGGGAAGGGTGCAACGTGTGCGTCGACAAAGATATCCATGCCCCAAGCCTCGCAGGCGAGAACCAGGACCTCCTGGGACCAACGGGCCAACGGGCCCTGACAGAAAGCTGCATCGTCCCTTTCGACAAGCTTTGATTTTACGATTCCCACTTTGCGGGGCGTCTTGGAGGTTGTCAGGCCACGCGCTAGTGTTGGAACTCTGAACTTCGTCGTTGGACCATGGATCTTGTTAGCACCTGCCCGAAAATCGTTGGATCCAGAGGAGACTCACTCGGATCGAGCACCCGGAGCAGCGGTGGGGGCCTCGTCGTCGCTGAACGCTCTGTGGATTTGGCCTCAATAATACCTGCAGGCAAGGGTCCAGCATTCGCGACGAACAGAAGATGTCACCCCCGCCGGTCGACTAGCCATGGGGGTTAATGACCAGGGTCCGTTGGCTGCCGGTATCCGGCCGCGAGAGCGCTATTCGAGGAGGAGTGACGTGACGACCTAATGACTACGTGAACTGGCAAGTTTTCTCCCAAAGCCATGTTTACAGCTCTGGCGGCAGCAAGCGGCGGAGTGCTGTCGGGTTTCATGGGACTTTTCGTCTTTGTCCGATGGCGCTGTCGAGATGCCGCAACTTTGGTCTCTGCACCAGGAGCATTAGTCTCGGCTTTGCGAATGTGACAAGCAAACAGGCTCTGAGAAGGATATCGAAGCGGTCAAATTGTAAGGGACACTCCCGTAGAGAGGAACAGATTATCGAGATAGTATTTTGTTGATATTACGGTCAGCTGTTACGACCGTTAAGCACGACACGTTGGAACAACCCCGCCTTGGATCTCGGCGGCTAATGCAGGACATATGTAAGCAGTAACACAGGTGTAACCAGGAATCCTCTGAAGGGAAGAACTATGTTATAGGTCACGTAACTTCGGGAACAGTACGGATATAGGACAAAGATGGATATGTTGGATATGAGCTATCCCAGCTATCTACCATTAAAGGAACTGTTCAGGACCTGTATATAGGATGGGCTCGAGACCGCTCGAGTCCATACTTCCATAGTTCTTCAGCTACTAACCTCGTATCAATCTTCGGATACTTTCAGCCCTCAGTTGTGAAAGACCTACGACCCTCTTGAACCTCAGGATCCCTTCAGCACCCTACAGTACTGTTTACAGCGTCAAGCCTCAGCTTCTGTTAACATACCCTCACTGTCAGAAGGCTGGCCGTAACACAGTCGCAAGAAGCTTCAACAGTGGCGCACCCTATCTAACCATGTGGATGAAATGGGGCTCACAGTATCCTTAGTACCTCGGGATTCGGCCTGGAATATTTACGACCCGGGACTTAGTCGCTCATGTTCAACTTACACAGGATTAAGATCAGATCTGCGGCGAGCACTCGTCTGCCGTCCATCGTCTCTGCTGCCCGTCGCCTCTGTCGTATTCGTCCACACTGTCAGGCATTACCTATGTGGCTTCTCTCGGTTATGTCGTCTTCTTCGCAGCTTACCTCGTTATTCTTGCTGCTGCGAAAGGCTTCGCGCCGCGGCCTGAGGTCAATCCTGTGGCTCTCTACAAGCCTGTGCCTTTGAGATCAAGTTCGCTGGCCCAAAGCAAAAGTACATTTCGCGGTAGCCAAGTCCTACTAATACTGTCGATAAGGAATACACTGCGCCGATGAACGATCACAATGTAAAGCGCCGTAGGGACGCTGACCACCAAGTGATAGTAACATAGTGCCCCTCACAACATATACGATAGTCGCTCATGACATGGCCGGTTTCTCTTATGAAAAGTTGCCATCTTTCCCGAAGAGACAGCGTTTTCTCGAACGCGCAGAATCTTCCCAAGCTATTCATGCTTAATTTGACATTACACTATAGAACTAGTGATACGCCGCAGCGAAATTCATCCATGGGCTCGATGTTGCACACATATCCATCTTCTCAGTGACGACCGTTGACACGAGGAGCGGGTTCAGTCTTTACCCTCATCATCTTCATAGCGTCTTCCTCCGTACTTTCGGTGTCTTCGGGAATCAGAATGTCCTTCTCTCGATCGGAGCCATCGGAAGCTACAGTAAAATGTCAGATAACAACCAAAATCAAAAGTAAATGGCAGCCTTTGTGCAATGTGGCCTTGATAGAAACTCACCAAGGATGTCCAGGTAAAACATCGCAGCCGTCACCTTGACGTCGGTGTTGCCGTCCACCCGCACGGTCCCCTCCGCGTCGCGGCTCTCCGTGTCGAGGAGGAAGATGGTGCGGTCCTCCCAGCCCTGGGCGGTGCCCGAGGGCCGGACGAGGACCAGCCGGCCGCAGCCCGTGCGCGGGGCGACGCGCTCGCTGAAGCCCCTCTCGTCCTTGGTGAAGTCGCGGAACCCGTAGGGGTTGTCGGCGAACTCGTACGTCAGGCAGAACCGGCCGTTCATCTTCACGGGGAGTCCCTTCATTGACTTCGCCTGCGGGAGGGGCTTGGTGTGGTCCTCCAGGTAGCGGACCCGCCAGACCGGCTCGTGGCCCGAGGTCGTGATGCAAGGGGTGAAGAAGTACTCGGAGGTGCGGAGGACGGAGAGGAACCTATGCTCAAAGTCGGTGGTGCGGATGGTCACCCTTGATCCGTCCACGAGCTTGTGGAAGTTTGTCAAAGGTCAGTTGGAATGATTAGGCGGCAGGTTCCCGCTCGGAGGGCAGGACTTACATCTCCGTCGTCACGGTGCTTGATAACCCAGATGCCATACTGCGGGCCCCATGTGTCATCATACGGTATGACTCGTGGTCCTCGAAAACTTTTTTGTGGATTGTCAGTAGGCGGAACTGGAGACGCTCCGGGAAAAGAAGCTGAATCAGTCGTGCCCGTCTCTTACCTTTTCGGCACAATGAATGGATTACTGGTTATCTTGATGGACGTTGGCTTGTGGTGCTGGTAGACGAGGTATTGATACTTGTCGTCCGACGTCATGTTCTTGAGGCGAAGCTGGACGAATGCGTCCCTTAACGGAGGGATCTGCATGAATTGAGATACTGGAGGCGGGACCTCTTTCGAGAACCAGTTGACTATGTCCTTCATGTCTCGGCTCGCGGAATCGGCCATGGACTCGATGAGCCTCTTCAGTTCCGCACGCTGGTTCAGGACGCTGTTAGTGTTCCACAATCTTCGAGCTCCAGGAGATACGAGCTGGACAACGTGCCTCTATCACTCTCCAGTTGTCGTGGTTTCCCACAGTGGCGCACCACTGTTGTGGACTATCTTACTATGAGCATCCATGGTAGGTTTGAGTTAGGGGGGTTGGGAGAGTGGCGACTTACTTGGAAGCCAGGATGGTGTTGCCTCCGACGGCTTCGAAAACAACTCGATCGGTGGTGTCTCTGGACGCGGCAGTGAGACTCTCGTCTTGACCAACTGTTTTGTCGCTTTTTGATTCAAGCCCGATGTCGACGGGCTATCGGTCGCTTCATTAGCAACGTTGAAAATGTCCAACAACCAACCAGCCTCTGAGGGTGAGGTACTTCAAAACTTACAGTGGTAACAGCGAGGCCGATCGTTTTTTTGAAGTCTTCCTTCTTCTTTTCATCCTTGATGGTTTCACTGCCCTCCCAAGTCTTGGTCGACGTGAGCATCCCGCCGATGGTTACTTCGTGCGAGAAGAACTCTCCTGCGAGTCCAGGTCAGAGATACTGCAAACCAAAAGGCTTCCTGGACCTCATTCTTTCAAGTTGACTGACCGAATCGTTGGTGAAACTTGCGAATCAGGGCGCCGTCCTTCTTGTCGTCGATCTCCTTGGCTGCCTCTTTGGCCTCATCGGTGACAATGAGGTCATCGGGGTTGAGTATCAGTGTGACTCTAGGCAACTAAAAGTTCCTTCACTGTCAGCAACCTTTCGACCATGGACAGACTTGCTCTTTCCTGCTACTATTCGTCGTTTCTCAAGAATACGTACCATGTACTGCCCGATCATCTTTTGGGCAAACTTCTTCTTCTCCTTTTTCGTCCCCCTCTGGATCTCCCGCGACGATCCGGCGGTCACCCCTATCCCGAGACCGGCGTAGCCGCCCCCAGTCTTTGCATCCACGGACGACTTTTCGAAGTTGTTACGGACCATGGAGCTGCGCATGTCGTCCTCGACCACGATGATGTCGATCTTGCTGCCGTCGTTGACGAAGTAGTTTGGTATGGCGTCAGGGGCGCAGCAACGATCTGAGTTCCGGTTGACTGGTTTGTGTTCGCGCTGGTGTGAAAGTCAGTTTCAATCTCACGACATGCAGATGAGCATAATGACTGATGTCTCATGGGGTTGAGAAAAACACTTCACACAAGGATGTTGACTCAACTGACTTCGGGCAAATGGAGGTTGAGCCCCGTCTTGAGGGCAAAGGCTAATTGCAGTTAGCTCAGCATTGCAGAGTTGTGAACATTTCCTTACCTGGTTTTGGGGCCATCTTGATCTGGTTGGTCTGCCGATCCAAGTACCAACCGTGCATAACATTGCAGTTCTTCATGACGCGGCTCCAAGCGGCCTCATCCAGAGACGCGGGTGAGCTGCTCGCTACTGGTCAGAAAAGTCCAAGATTCGGAAAACTCAAGGGACACTAAAGAACAACGAAGACGACGCCGATGAAGTACAGACCTAGCGTTGGTAGACATCTCGATCTTTGCCATCTCCATGATTTTCGATGGATTCCTTTCCATGAAACCGGTAGCAGAAGCGGCGGCGACGAGTGCGGCTGGGGCCTGCTGAATCGGTGAGTTTCTGTTCGAACCTCCATCGTTCTTTTGTTGTTGCACATGTAAGGTCACCTACCTCGATCTGAGTTGGGGGGCTCAAAGCCATCGCTGCTAGAGCCGCCTTTGCCGCTTCTCCGCCGTTGAAAGCCGAATCGACGTCCTTGAAACGCAAGTTTATGGACGGAACGTTGACATCAAACGGACAGCTCTCGTCCTGAGACTCGATCAGTAAGCGGTAGACTTGCAGGCCGAGAAGTGCCTCACGAGCATGTCCACATAGTGCTTAAAAGTCATCGTATCAGCGACGGGAGTCCCGTCCCGTAGGCAGAACTGATGTTTTCGGGCAAGTTGCGACCTGAGATCAGGTATTAGTGAATGTTACATCTTTGCGAAGGAAAGAGGTGTTGCTTACATAGTGTCGATGCTGGTACGGAAGGAACTCAACACCCAAGCCTTGATCTCGTCAAAGCCACGCAGTCCATCGTGGCTCTTACCCTTGGGTGGGGATCCCATAATCAGCATCGAACCGACGCCGACCTCACCATCCCCCGTCTTCCCTTGGACTTGGACGAACTTGATGGTGAAGTTGCCCGACTTGTATACCTCCTGAACTGTCTGCTCATCGAAGCCGTTTCTCAGATCATAGATCACGCGGATACTTTTGGTAGTAGACGCAGTTTTAACCCAGACCGCCTGAATGTAGTGAGGAAATGTAAGGCCGTCGTCTAGCAACTTGCGGCCATCATTGCTCCAGAAGTCGATTTGATTCGTCGCGCGGCCGATACCAATGTCGACCATGGCCTTTTTGATGTCAGCCATGGTAACGCTTTCCCACTCGCTGTCCTCGCTCCTCCCGCATTTCTGCAGCAGGGCAGACAGGCCGATGACACCCTTTGGGTTACTGGGAGCTGGGCCATCTTTGGGTGCCTGGGATGCCCTCTCGACCCTTTCAAAGACTACCACCGCACCGGGTGCTCCAATGGCATCTCTGAATGAGTCTTCGCCCACGCCTTCGGGCCTAATCGCGTCCGATGTCGTCATTGTGGGATGGAGGGTCAACAAAAGACCTAGAAGTATGGGAGACGTGCCGATTTAGACATCGAGCTAGGCGTTACTCGAGGCCGACGCGGCAATTAAGTATGTCACGCCAGCTAACTCTGCCCTCGGGAGCAACCGCTGTCAGTATTCACACGTGTCTCTGTCCGGAAGCGTCGCACTCCTTGGCAGCTGAACTGACTGTGGTTGGCTGAAGAACTGAACGCGGTCGAAGACACGTTGTCTCACCCGTTTATGTCTAGTTGCTCCGAGAGAGACACCGCGGCCCGAAACACGGGCGCCATGGACCCGGATGCATGCGTTTGTGTCCCGGCTCCTGGGCAACTGGGATCTGGACAACGTGGGATGGCCCAACGTCCACGACGATCGACCCGCGTATAAAACCCGAAGCTCGAACCACACGCGACACTGCATTCCTCCTCCATGCTCGAAAGCATTCCAGATCTACAAGTTCATTCCTCAATACAGACGCAGCCATGGCGGTAGGCATCACCAACGAGATCGACGTCAACCTCCGGAAGCCGTTCGGGGAGCTCCGCAAGAAGTACCCGCACCACCATATCCTCATGTGGATGCAGGATGGCGTTGACTTCAAGCCTATGCCC
Source organism: Colletotrichum sojae (assembly GCA_014235955.1). Lineage (NCBI taxonomy): Eukaryota > Fungi > Ascomycota > Sordariomycetes > Glomerellales > Glomerellaceae > Colletotrichum > Colletotrichum sojae. The sequence continues at coordinate 7,842 of WIGN01000367.1, forward strand.
GGTGCTCGGTGGATTAAGCACGACCAGGGTCGCCTCCATTCCTACAACCCATTAGCGAGGACGACATGTTTCTACGAATACTACGTCATCCTGGCGGGAACGTTTCAGTGCACCGATCCCAAACTCACGAAGGAGACGTAAGTCGGAACCCGTGATGATTGATCTCTCTGGGATCCAACTGGCTGACGGCTTGATAGTGCAAAGCTGGCCGTTGCAAAGACCGAGGGCGCACACGAAAACTGGTCAATGAGGCAATACGAATTCAAGCTCCAGTATGAACGCTGTCTGTTTACCATGAAGAATGCAAAGACGGTGGCTGACATCAAATCTCACGCAGAGAGGATTTCGGGGCTACCTGGATGAAATACCTGGACGAGGATCTGAGCCTCGAAAGTCTTACGTTACCGGGAACTCGCCGCAGCAGTGCAGTAGCAAAGGACGTGACCGAGGCCTGGCTGGAACCCAACGTCGACCACGACGATGCGGTTAAAGAAAACATGCTCCTCATGCACATGCACCATGAGGACACCATCCGTAAACAGCTGCACAGGGGCATTCGACTCCTGGAACTGGGCTGCAGCGAAGGACACGACTTCATCGCCTATGACGACCTCACAATCGCGGGCCAGGAGGTGGAAAACGCCCTGGCGACGATCAAGAAGTTCCTCAAGGTGAACGACTCCGAGACCGTCCTGGCCCTGTTCAGCCGCTCCTGCGCGCACCTTGACTGCACGTCCCCCAAGACCTCCTTCGACGCCCACATGAGGGAGCTGTTTAGCGACAGGGACACCTTCTACGTCGACACGAAGTGGCCAACGCTCCGGGAGGCCAAGGGCAAGATCGTCGTGCTCCGCGGGTGGAACTCGGAGCCCGGCGAGGACTGGTGCCTCGACTTCCGCCCGGTCCTGGCGAGGCAAGCCGGTGTACCCCAGTACGGCTGCACGGCCGCCGAGATCTCGAGCGCCGCGGACCTGGTCGAGGCGCGGTGGAAACAGATCTCGAGCGACCTCGAGAGCAAGCACCTGGCGCGGCGCATCGTGCTGGGCGCGTGCCTGCGGCACGCGCCGACGGACGACAGGCCGTGGATACTGCACTCCTCGACGGCGTCCCGGTTGCAGAACAAGATGAAGGAGCACATCAGCCAGCGCGACGGGCAGATGAAGGGCATCTGGTTCTGGGGGGACTTCATGAGGGAGGAGACGAACGCGGCGATCGCCAAGCTCAACCACTTCGGGCCCGGCGATCACGAGGTGTCCAGGTCAAAATCCATCATAAAGCGTCCAATTATAAAGTGGTAGTACTGAGATACTGGGAGAAGTAGTTGACAAATTGTATAATTGCGAATGAGCTTCTTTTCAACTTGTTCTCACGGTGACTGAATTCCGAAAGACCCCTGACCTGCCCAGTTGTTCCTCGGCCCCACCAAACCGGATGTTTCGTATCAATATATTGGCGATACGTTGTTGAACTAGGAAGTATTCCCGACACAAGGGAGCTAGCTATTGCTTTCCCCTTTAATTTGCACTCCGTAGTGACGACATAACCATGATGAGAGAACAGGTTCTAGAGCCGCTCTAGAACCCATTCCCATTACCGGGGAGTGGCGGGAGAGACAGCACGTTGCCCAGTTCCGGCTGACTCGCCGAACCATGGCACTACATGGACTCGGTGAGACATGGGACGAGACTCTCCATCGCAGGCGGACCGCGGCCGCTATGGAGGAGCTGAGGTGACACATATTCCCCATCCAAGGCCGAAAACACGCTCTTGTTCCTTCATGTTAGGTGCGGTTAGAATTTTACACCCATGTCCTTGCTGCCAAGGTCTCGTGAACAGAACGAAGGGGGGCATTTGTGGGCACCGTACAAATACCATCGTGAATCCCATAAACAATATGCAGGTCGTGAATCACATGAGTTCGTTCGTGGAATTCGCAGTTTGGGAGCTGAATGCTGGAGATCCATGTGGTGATGATGCTGATCCTCACCAGCTCGGGGAATGATCGCTCATAACCAGCGGATGGTTCGGATCTCACTTCTCAACGGACGGATCAGCAGTGAGCCCACTAAAACCAATTCAAGCTTAAAAACTCCGTCTGGTTCGAGCACCTCGTGGTCAGCGAGACTGCCGCTCGGTAGGGCCAAGGTGCCGACAGCTCACACTTGTGGACGGAAGATTTCGCCGGACTGATTCCTTCTGAGACATTCCTTAATCAACTCTACCCCCTTCATTTGATGCAGGCGAGACTTTCTCCTATCGCCGGCCTCCAAGATCTCGACAGCCAACCGGCTTGGTGCTCGGAGACCGGGGTCTGGCTTGGCTACCGCTTGGGTGGTATTCCCTGCTAGCACTGCCGGCGCGATTTCTGAATGGCGCGCTTCCCCCGCGAAACGGAGCATGGTTGTCCGCCGAGGTGATTAATATTCCGTGGGGCGCTTGGGAGTCGCAGGTCACTTGGCAGGGGAAGTCGAATCTCCAGTTTGGGAGAAACGTAGGACAGCAACAGGAGAGTCTAGAAAAATCAAGAATACAAAAAGACGAGTCGGACTTATCGTCCGTCGATCTTTTGACGGAATGCTCGAAGCAGGAACTTGTTTCGACTTCTCTTTGGACACTCCCGCATAAGTCGCAAAGCCTCTTTACCCAGAGGAACCGGCCCGTACACAGCAAAGAGACCAAATAGAACGCCTTTTCGGAATTCCTCTCACGATGTTGCCCATGCTGAAGCAACTCCTCGGCAGCGTGGCTGCCGCCATGCTCCTGGCACCGGGCGTGCTCGCTCAGTATCCCAACCCGGGTCCCGTGTCCGGCAGCACCAGAGTCCACGACCCGACTGTCGTCAAGCAGGGCAACACCTACTTCATGGCACACACCGGTGCGAACATCGCCCTCAAGACCTCGACCGACCGCACCGCGTGGCGCGACGTCGGCGCCGCGTTCCCCAACGGCGCGTCGTGGACGACGCCCTACACCAACGGCGACACCAACCTCTGGGCGCCCGACATCTCCTACCACAACGGCCGCTTCTACATGTACTACTCGGCCTCGACCTTTGGTTCCAGCAAGTCGGCCATCTTCCTCGCCACCAGCACCACCGCCGCTCCCGGCTCGTGGACCAACCAAGGGCTCATCATCGAGACCAACGATAACAGCAACTACAACGCCATCGACCCCAACCTCATTGTCGACGCCTCGGGCAAGTGGTGGCTCTCCTTCGGCTCCTTCTGGTCCGGCATCAAGATGATCGAGCTCAACCCCAGCACGGGAAAGCGCACCGGCTCCAGCCTCACCTCGCTCGCCACCCGGCCCTCCGTGGCGGAGAACCCGATCGAGGCCCCCTTCATCACCCGCCGCGGCAGCTACTACTACCTGTGGGTGTCGTTCGACCGCTGCTGCCGCGGCTCCTCCAGCACGTACCGCGTCATGGTCGGCCGCTCCGCGAACGTCCAGGGCCCTTACGTCGACAAGAACGGCGTCAACATGATGAACGGCGGCGGCACCGAGGTCATGGCCAGTCACGGCTCGATCAACGGCCCCGGCCACCCGGCCGTCTTCACCGACGCTGACGCCGACGTGCTCGTGTACCACTACTACAACGCCGCCAACGAGGCCCTTCTGGGCATCAACCTCATCCGCTACGAGAACAACTGGCCCGTTGTTTACTAAGACGGCTTGTCTAGGGGGGTGGAAGACGGGTTATTTCGATGTACAAATTTTGTTTTTAGCACATACTGCAATCACTGCCGCTGCAGGCAACCCTGCGAGAGCCACCCAACAATTTCCAAGGTGACTATGATCTCTGGACACATGCTCGTGCGACGATGTGGCCGGCATGACAGCCGAGACACGTTCAAGGGGCCGGCTGTTCTCAAGACCCAAAAGGAATTCAGCCCCATTGAATGACTGGTTTAATGACCTTTGAAATATTTAGCGCGAGATTGCATAGTCTATCTCAGAAGCTCTAGACTTACCTGGCCACTATGCATGTCTTTCATCGCTTGGTTCAACTCCGAGGCGGGATAGACATTACGCAGCCTGTCGATAGGGAACTTTCCCTCTTGGTGCATGCTGATCAACCTGGGGATGAAGTCTGGCGGATATGAGTCACCCTCGATAACACCGATAAGCTTCTTGTTTTCCAGCAAGAAAGTCTGGGCGTCGATCTTGATATCCGCTCCTGGCGGCGGCACCCCGACCATGACGGCGGTTCCCAGGGGCCTGATGCACGCAATCACGTCCTCGATGACTTTCAGCACGCCGGTGCAGTCCATGGCAAACTGGGGGCCTCCGTCCGTGGCGTTCTTGATGTCTCGAACGATATCCTCACTCTCCTTGGAGTTGATCGCGTGGGTCGCCCCCAGCTCTTTAGCAAGCTCCAGCCGGCTCGGAACGATGTCGATGGCGACAATCTGGCGCGCCTCCAAGTACCGCGCCGCCATCAGCGCCGCAAGCCCCACGCTCCCGAGCCCGAAGATCACGACGGATGAGTCCTTCCCGGGCTTCATCACGTTCAGGACGGTGCCCGCGCCGGTCTGCAGTCCGCACCCGAGCGGGGCGTACACGTCCATCTGCGAGATCGCGTTTTCCGGGCAGCGCACGACAGACTGAGCCTTGACGACGGACATCTTCGCGAAGGACGAGTGCCCGAAGAACTGGCTCCGCACGGACCGACCGTCGGCGGCGAGGCGCGCGGGCGTGCTCCTATCGGACGGACGCACAGAGCCGACGTTGAGTTTGGTCGAGTTCGGGCAGAGGGCCGTGTGGCCGGCGGCGCAGGTGCCGCACGCGCCGCAGCTGGTGAAGGAGAGCAGGACGGCGTCACCGGGACGGAGGTCTTTGATCTTGACGTCCTTTCCGATGGCGCGGACGATGCCGGCGCCTTCGTGGCCGAAGATTGCGGGGAACTCGACCATCGGGAGGCCGCCCTGCTGCGTGACGACATCCGTGTGGCCTGGAGAGAGTGCTATGTGAGTTCTGCTTGACAATTGCTCCGGGCTGCAAGGTTGACTTACAGACGCCACTGTATTTCATCTCGACGAGGACTTCATTTGGACGGATTTCGTCGAGGATGATGGGGAGTAGCTTGAAGGGGGCATTGACCTCCTCCACCACGTAGGCAACGGTCTCGATGTTCTTCGACTGGCTGTCGTATGCCATTTTTTTCGTCTTCTCGTCGACTGATGAGGGGTTGGCAGCTTGCTCGACGTGTTCGACGTGCTCAACGGCGTCACCAGTAGCCTTAACGCTCTGCAGAATAGAGTTAGAGTTGGTGGTTATTGCCCCAGGTGCTGTAGTGGCCATGGCGAAGAACTGAATTGAAATAGAGACACAATAGAATGAAGTGAAAAGAAGCTCAATGAAGATTGGACGCGTCCTTATATCACAACGGGCCGAAAATCCATTTCCTCTCGCGGAAGAATGCGGGCATGATAAAAAGAACAACGGTGGACGGCAATTGAGACCGGTTACATCGTCGGAACTGTCCGCAGCGGCTAGCTACCGTCTAACACTCTATTCTCGCTTGGACCTCGTCAAAGAACTGCGCGCCCCAGTCGGGATCTGAGACTCGAATCCGAATCCGGGGCGCCCTCTCTTTGAGGCGGTGCGGGGAAGCATGGTAGTGAAAGCATCAAGGTTCGAGCAAGTGAAACGGGACTGGATGATCGACGTGGCGGCAAACAAACGGTAGCCATCCGGGATAGAGTGTGATTGGCGGTTAGTGCTTCAAGATGCTTCAGATGGCTGGCCACTCCCGGCGACTTGCGCTGCCTGGGCCGGAACTGACAGAACTCAAGGTTCGAAAAGGTCCTCGGCACATAGGTCCAATCGCGGAACTGAAGCAACATGGGATGGTAAGAGTTAAAACACATATCGAATAGTTGCAGGACGTTGTCAACGTGTGTCCTACCTTCAACAACTACACTTCATCTTGATCCACATGCAGAGCAGACGCATCCACAACGGCCAAGACCTGCCAGCGAAGGCCACGAAGCCACAAGAGAATTGAAACTCTAAATTGAACGGCCAGACATTCGAGCCAAATAAGTTGAAACTGAGTCATTGGCAACTTCGTTACACAGCATTCGACGTATGATCCGTCTGTGAGTGCTCGTCCACGGCGATCATGTACGCTTCGAGCGGCTGGTTAGTCATCGCACCAAGGTGATCCACATCCCCGATAGTCTAGTGGTGAGGATATCTGCTTGTCATTTCCGAAGGAAAGCGATTCGCAGGGGACCGGGGTTCAATTCCCCGTCGAGGAGTTTCTCTTTTGCGATTTTTAAGTAAAGTTGCTTTTTTGGTCTGTTTCTTTCTTTCGCTGGTTGAAATTGCACTTTGACTTAGGATGAGGAAAGATATGGTGTTGTTTGTGGGCCGGATCGGATCAAGGGCTACCTACCTATCTACGATAGAAGCTAACATCAACTAAATACGAACGATGGCTTCATATTTTCAAATCGCTAGTGCTCCCCTTGTAGTCATTACGGAGTACAACCGAGTGCTCTTTATTACTTTTTGATCTGCCAAAAGCATGCTACTGTGTTTTACGGCCCCAACAGTTATCATTGGTCTTTGAAGTCTTCATTCAGGGTGCATGGGTTCCTGGAGGAATCTGTATTCGCTGCAGCGGTTTCGACCCCTCACTCGAGCCAAGGTTGTTCAAGGTTGCAATTGAACTGTTTGGCTGATGCTATTCAACAAACTAAACGGCAAGGCTCTGTGTTTCTATGCGGCATCTTCCGAAACTTCAACGAAAAGTTCTTTGCCTCATCATGCCGGTCCCGCTTCTTGATGTTTCGTCATTTCAGGCCACATCACTGAGATGACATACTCCACGGGTCCCAGTCTACTGTACGGTGTCAGCCAGCCCTCTTCGCCGCTGTAATCATGTTGCCACCGTCGTTCTTATCGTCCTACTTGGGGCGTGAGCCAGTCTGATTCACATCTCCGGCCGCCAAATTCCTGACGACCCGGAATCTCTGGCAAATCGACGAAGCACTGCCCGGCGGTGAACTCCGGAAGTGGGCGAGACCTTGTAAGATTTCCGTTTATTGGATTTTGTTATGAGATGAATTTGCAAGCCGTGGCGCCGATCTAGAGGGCCGAGAGTGATTCGGGAGCCCACATGCAAGTGAAGAAGTTTTGGGACCCGACCTCAGCCGAGTGGGTCGACATCGGACTCACTGTGGAATCGATGACGGCCAGCGTTATCATTTGTCGAGAGCCGGAGGTGGGGGCAGGGAAGGAGCTAGGATCTGGTCCATGTTACGCCGTAGAGTCCAATCATCATTTCAGATCTGCGATGGTGGTCATCTTGTTGCCAGAGGTAGGCGATATAAAGCCATGTAGTTGAACTAGGCAGCAGCAATTCAGGAACTGACACATTTTGGTCATCCCAGACTCACTGGGCGCAAGTCTTTGGCGGGAATCCTCCTGGAAAGAGAATTTCGAAGATGACCGAAACAACTTCGAGAGTTGTCATTTTTGTGATTCTCTGCTGTGTCTGTCTTGGCAGTCACATCAATACATCCGGAACATTCGTTCCCCAACGCCCAGTGAAACCTCCTGTACCCCCCAAGCGCCCTTTGAAACCCAAGAAGACAAGATTCCTATGTAGAAAGCATACTTCGCTTCCCATATGCCCCTTTCTGCGCCGCCGTGATGAAGAATACCAAGACCTATTTACAAGATGCCCCCCCTTGCTATGTATGTTTTTCACACGTCCATGCTACTGCCTGGGCTGCTAGAGTACGACTCGTAAGTCGCGTCGAGCAGATACTGCGGATGGATATCAGCCATGGCCTCCTCATGGAGGTAGATGGCGTCTTCTGGCGTCCTCATGAGAAACCCGGCTCTGGGACCCGTCCCCTGGAAGCCCGAGCAGAGCCACGGGATCCCCTGGTCCGGCACGTACTGCCGCACTCTCACCTGGTCGGGTGGGAGACCCATACACGACTCCGGCCCCGTCAGCTGCAGCTGGCCCCAAGCATCCAGGCCGACGCCGTGCTCGAGCTCGACGACGCGGCGGCCGATTGCGCGTAACTCCCCCCTATCCATCATCACCTCCCGCGGCGAGCCGATGGCGCTCATTAGCCGCAGCGCCTCGAGCCGGACGTCCAGCGCGCGGCACTTTGTCGAGATGAAGAAGAGCATCGGCACGAAGCCGCCTTCGAATGTGAACGACGGCGGGGCCGCGCCCCCGAGTGATTCCGCCAGCTTGGACGCCCTCTCGACCATCTTGCGGAGGTTGTCGACGTGTGCGTCGTAGGCCGTCTCGTCGGCGGAGAAGGCCGTGTCGGCCCAGACGCTACATACTTCGTACCGCATGAGCATGTAGGCCCTCGGCGCCCCCCTGATGCGGGTGTCCGGCGCGTACTTACACCGCGCGTCCAGGTCCTCGAACAGGGCGTACCAGCGGCTCAGCGACGAGGATACGGCGGCCTGCAGCTCGAGCAGCTCGGGGGTCGGGATCTCGCGGCGCAGGGCCCCGACGCGGTACTCCTCGCCGTGGTGGACGAGCAGCGCCGTCTGGTTGGAGAGGTCGTCGACGGCGGCCTGGGCGTGTCCGTAGTCGGCGAAGGCGGTCGGCAGCGGGCAGCGGAGGATCGCGAGGTCGGGGAACTCGTGGCCGGGGCTCCCGTACATGGCGGGCAGCAGGCTCAGGCGGCGGAAGATGGGAAGCAGGTGCTCGCGGATCCACGGCTGGGAGCACGAGATCTCGAGGATGGCGAGGCCGTGGTTGCAGTGGCGGACGGCGGCGTCGCGGTTGGACTGCAGCAGCTCGATGCAGACGAAGAGGAGGCAGACGAGGAGGACGAGCCCCTTGTTCTGCACGGGCTTGAGCTCGAAGATGGCGGCGTTGTAGTGCCGCAGGGCGACCTCGTCGAGGTGCGGGTCGGTGCCGGCCTCGAGGTCGCCATAGAGGAGGCCGATGGCGATGACGGAGTGCTTGACGGCCGGCTCGAAGTTGCTGAACTGCACGACGAGGTGCGTCCAGAAATAGGGGTTCGTGGGCCCCGCGAGCACCGGCGCGACCCGCTCGCAGTAGTACTGCAGCGCCCTCGCCTCCTCGTCGCCGCTCGAGGACCCCTCGTACTGGAGCGTCTGCGGCCTCTGCCACCGGAGCACCGTGGCCGGCTCGGCCGAGTATCCGTCGCATTTGCGGCCGGTGCTGGTGCAGCGATTGCAGAACGGCTTGCCCTCGTCGCACTTGATCTTGCGGATTCTGAACGGCCGCGAGTCAGCGCCGTTTGACCGACCACAAGAAAAGCTGGCGCTTTCGTCTTGGAAGAGCACTCACTTGCAAGTCAGGCATCCGGTGCGGACCTTTCGACTTCCTTTCCGCGCCATTCTTGCGGCTGACTACAACTCGTTCGTCCGTATACTCTCACACACACCTCGAGTCAGAAGTTCCGAAAAGATGTAGCCCAAAACGACGGCGTCCCCCCGAGAAGTGGTTGGGTGGTTGCGTGATTCGTCGGTGTGGTTCGTGTTATGCAGAGCGAAGTCTGTTCCGCAACGCCGTACAGAAACCACTCGTCCGAATCTCCTGAGAGTCTTGATATAAAGAACCAAGTCAGGAGTCGGCATCATCAAATCTCGAGGACAAGACCCCCCCATATCCGCAGGCGCAGCGGACTTCATTGGCTCACGAACCGACCGGGCCAATAAAACTCGGCAATGGATTTATCTTTCTGCCTGGAAGACCAACAGCACAGCCCTGAGGGGGTCCCTCCCGTGTGGTGGGAGAGGGCATCCAGACCGCAACCGCACTCACGCTGGACGGAGACGAGACGCACACACCCCCTCTCGACTCGATATGAAAAGAGATAGACAGATTCCTCAACCCACACCAGGAAAGTAGAAGTGGTGGGACTGAGCAGGGGCGAAAGTCCGAGGAGCCCAATGGCAACTCTTGGAGTTGCAGGGGGGCTTGGGTTGCATCGTCCAGAAGGGCGCTAGTCTGGTGTGGCCAAGATCAACCCCGTCAAGGGTGGGATCCGATCTAGGGGAGGGTTCAATTAGAGTTGGCGTCATGCCGCAAATGAGGCCTGGTGAATGGGTTTAAGAGATGCAGGTTTCCGTCGAATCCGTCCTTGGAGGACCTGCCACGCAACCAACATGATGGAGATTGAATGAAGGGGCAGACCATCTCGACTCGGTTGGGAAAAGAGAAGCTCCACTCACGGCAGCCCCGTCGTCGTCGGCTCGAGACGAACTCTTGAGTACGTCTCTCTCTCCTGCAAGCTGTAAGCTGCAAGGCGATAAGCCCCTCCATCACATTTTGCTTCTCACCACTCTATGTTAACGTGACGCTAGAAGGGATCCTGCCAAACGCCTGTAAGCCACATGGTTCACAAATTCATGTAGGCGTCCGGGTACTCCATTACCCGTACCGCGCGCGGGGCCTGGTGGGAGAAGTGAACTCCTCTTCTCCTATGGCATGTGAGAGATGGTGACCAGGGCCCTTCGATTATCGACCGGCAAGATGGGTCTCCCCCCTTGTCTTCCTATCGCCCACTTCCTCCCTTCTCTCTACCCGGTTTTGGGCTCCCAGAGAGGCTCGCGCTATGTGCGGGGGCCGAGAGCTGCCGTCAGCCCGGCCGTTGGCTCATGCAGGCAGTCAGTATTGCTTCCGCTCCACTCCCCCAAGCCGCCCAAAGCCACCGAGTTTCGGTCGGAAGCAGCCCGTCCCTCTCCGCTGATTTGCAGAAACAGGCGCTGCCTGCAGCCGTCTCCCGCAAGCCAGGCCGTTTTGAGAACTCTTGCAGGTCATGGAATAGGCGGTTGGCGGGGGTTGTGAGGCGGGCACTCGGGCACCACCTACTGAGAGGGGGGGGTGAGGAGGGGGGTAGGGTTGGTAATGACAAGGTTGTTGTGTTCGGGTTCGCATGCAAGGACTAGCCACTCATGTAACATTCTCCGATCAGTCATCAGTCTAAATAAATCTTGCATATTACTAAAGTTGGTAAACATGCCATGTCGTTAAAGACAGGGGGTGGGGAGCGGCATCTTCTCGCTTGAAACCACTTTGATGTATGGGCGAAGACCTGCAAATCAAGAAACCATCAAATTCCCGTGGATGCCTACTCCCCTTAATGCAACTGGGGCCATCCGATTGAAGCCGCTGGAGAATTACGTGGCCTGATTCAAGTTTTCCTTAGAAATGAACTCGTAGCTTCACTGTGTACCTAGATGTGGAAGAGGTCAGCGGTCAGGTCTGAGTTACAACGCCTCGTTGTTGACCAAACTTTCCTTTGTCTAAAGACATTTTGCCAGATATCTCTCGAAAATGATCTAGATTTCAAAGCAACTCCTTCGTTCAGGCGCTCGTTTCGTTTCCTCGAAATCCAAAGCTTGACCGCATGGTCAAATGCGTAAAACGGACCAATGACGGAGGCTTCCGGCTGCAAGCATCAACCCATGACTGATGTGGAATCCCGCCAACCCCCCCTTCCCCCCTGGACAACACCAAGCTATTGCACTTCGTATTTAACCGAAAACCGCTTTTTAGAGGGGACGCGGGCATGTCGTTCCGGTTGGCAAATGTGATGCGCGACCCGTCGCCCGTATGTAGCTAGGGCTGAAGAACGCAGCAGCATGGCAGCGAGAACGTGGCAGTGCAAGCCACGTAGGGCCTATCTCCCCGCTTCAGCACATTCTCCATTTATGCAAGAGCGTTGAAGGGGGAGGGGAAAAGCCTCATGCAACGTTCAATGGGTGTGATGTGGGTGTGATGAAGGACGTTCCGTCGAAGCTACGGATACAGCACGCGTCAGTTTGACACGTATCTCGGCGCCGAACAATCCTCGACTCCACCAGGAGCAAGAAACTTCTTGAGGCTACCGGGTAGAGAACCCTGTCGACCGTTCGGAGACAATATGGACCCTCCAGGGTGAAAGTCTGCGATAGGTTGGTAAGCGACAGGACATGATGCAGCCCGAGCCTTGTCCATAGGGCTGGTCCTCTTCTCCCCCCCTCTTCTCCTCCTCGGTCACCTGCCGCGCGCGCATGGAGACGCTGTACCTGCTTTCAAGGCTTTTCCAAGGGTGCCGAAGCTGCGGGCTGGGCAATATTTTGCCGGCAGAATGAGAACGAATGATAGGTCGAGCTGTACGAATTACTACTTTTCGTCGCCTCGGCTTCCTCGCGGTTTGCTGCTCCCATCCGCCAGGTCCAGGTCCATGTCGACAGCCCTTGCCTGCTTGGTAACATCCAGAGGCTTGAATGTAGTTGACAGAAGTTTCCGATGGCCTCCATGAGTGACAGGCGACGCACGTGAAGGCCTGCAGGGAGACGACCAAAGAGAAACGGGTGACTGCCCTACTGGGCCGCGTACGGGCATCATCACCGTCGCTGCCACTACAGCAGCATCGCCATCGAGCGCCGCACGCGTCCTGCACGTAGCCATGGTAGCTTCAGCCCTGCGGCCGCAGGACGGTTCCATCGAATCCCGATGCTGCCCCCGTCAGGAGAGGTCTTACATAAACCTTGGGGGCTGCTCGGACCCGAGCAGCGAGATCTCTCATTCCGCCCTGCAGCCTATAGAATCCTGTAGACTCTTGTTTTCTCGAGATCTTCATCGGAGGCAGGTGGAAGCCTAATTGTCCATCCCGCAAACCGACTCAGCTCGCCACGGAACCGCAGCTCAGTCCCAATCGGGGCGTAGGATTCCAGCTTTCAACGGGCGTCGTTCCGATGGAAGGTCGTCATTGGATGGGAGTATATTGCATCATCATACGACGCGTTGCGCGTCGAAAGATTACAAATGATCTGATTCGAGCATTTGATTCACAGAGGAAGGAATTCTATCAAACTGACACCTGAGGACGTGCCGGCAAACTTGGACAGGGGAGTGCGTTTTGCCCGGCTACTATGGGCTGAATTTCGGTGGATGGTGTCTCTGGGATCTTCATCTGCTCCACTGATTAGGATCATGTGTAGTTGAAGTCGTGATCTTTGATTCGAGAACTGTTCTCGTCCTTTCGTGCCAAGGGCCAAAGGATACGAGAGTACCGCCTGGTCTGTCCCTCGTCGAAAGTTGGCGCCTTTCCGGGAGGCAGCAGCATTTCTCAAAATATTTGATGTTCAATTTGTGGTCCTCGAACCAGGATCTGCGGCAGTGATCTAGATTGGGGGCAGAGCTGCCAAGATGGAAGCTGGTTCGCTTGGGACTACCCCGTCCATGGGTCCTGATCCGTCTGGGCAGGTATGTACAGTCGATAGCCCCAGTCCCGTGTTTTCGGAGTGGGACTTTCTCGGTCTCTGGTGGGCGAATGACAGGGAGGTGATCGTATGTACGGATACTGGCGGAGTGAATCACCGGGAACTAGTATCCTGCACGCGGTAATCCCTCATCATTTGTGGGACACGTTCTTCGTCATTTGTTTTGTAAGCTGGAGATTCGACATTGGCAAAGAGTGTAGGCTATCATGATAGGCTTGAGTATAAGCATATATCTATGTAGGCTATGACCACCAACCTGGAGCTTATACCAAGTGCTTATCAGTTAGCAAAACATCTCAAGGTAGTGTTTTATCGTCACGGCGTTGCATGGGTTCACCGCCCCCGGGCCACCCGCGTATCGTGAGACCCAGCACGGCACATCCATGCCAGTCCCAGACACCTCGTAAAAGGCCCACTTCGATTCGCCAACGATTTTTTAGGCAGCGATTATTAAACGTTGGCAAGAGGCGTAACTCCAAGGAGCGGCCCGTCTGGGTCTGAGCTGTGGCTTGCATTCTCACGCGTGCGTGGGATGCCGATCTACGCCTCTTTGAAGCGGAGGGGAACATGAGGAGGGGTTGCTGACGTGAGCCAGGCAGCAGGTCGCACGCCTACCTACACTGCATGCACGTATCGTCTGTCAACCTTGGCTGCCCTACGTGTATCCACCTGGCTTGCATCGTGAGATGTTTATTCTTCCAGGGTATCAGGCGGATACGGATTCCGAGGCCGGGGTGGTTGGGTGACCGGAGCATCCGGACCCCAAGAGGATGTTCCCCGCAAGCCGAATGACTAAGGAATCTGGGTTGGAAGGATGTCGTTCTTCCTTCTTTCTTATTGGATTTGAAAGTAATGACATAAGCAGAACCATATTTGATCTCCGTTCATTCGTTGGACGAGGTTGAACTTCCGCCTCCGCACCACGTGACAGCGCCGGCGCATCAGTTCGTCCCATCCTAACCCCTTCAGCAGCCTTGATAGGACGAACGCCAGCCCCCTAAAATGAGTTCATCCAACAGCCTCCGTCTCGAGGAGGTGACATTGGAGGACGTCCCCCAGCTGACCGAGGTTTGGTTCGCCGCCTTCACAGACCCGAGCCTCCGCCGCCTCTGGCCGGATACACCCGGCGTGCGCCGGTGGTGGGACGAAGCAAACCGCCACGACATTCTCCGCAAGCCGTTCCAGCGGTACGTGAAGGTTGTCGATCCCACAGCCCCGGACGACCGAGGCCGGCCCCGCATCGCCGCCTTTGCCAAGTGGGACATGTCCATGCCGGAGGACCGGGGGCGCCGGTACCCGCCGTGGCATGAGGATATGCCCGGCGATGTTTGTGACGAGTTTATGCAGAGGGAGGAGAGGGAGAGGCGTCGCGTCATGGGTGACGAGAAGCACTACTGTACGCTCTGACACTTCCCTTGCCAACCTAGATCGCTACATTGCGTTGTTTCTGTCTCATCAGGAGTTGTCATCTCTAATTATGCTTACTGCATCCCAGATCTTGATACTGTTGCCACGCATCCAAATTACCAGAGGCGCGGGTGCGGCGCCATGCTCGTCCGATGGGGTTGTGATCTCGCCGACCAGAACGGCGTCGGGGCGTATGTCGACGCGAGCAAGGCCGGGGCGCCGCTGTACGAGAAGTGCGGCTTCGTTGATGAGAGCGAGCCAGACGCAGGTGATATCGCTTCCATGGCGAGGCGTTGGCGCGGGCAAAGGTCCTCGTGAGAACGTCATGTTCTCGACTACTGGAGACACATAACTCTATACGACTTGGGGCTTGGGAACTAGCTACGTATACAGGATTCCAGCATTTCAGAGTAAATAAACAGATGTGGCGATAAGTTTACCGTCATATCAGCTTCCTCAGACATGGATGGGGTTTAAGCCCTTCTCATCGAGACCGTTCCGTCCCTCTGCAGGTGACAAGACTCTCAACTGACCCTATTGAGTAGACGGCGATGTCTCTCCCTTGGCCATTTTCTCTATTCTAGATTTGGGTACTTTCAAGTCTTTTACAATAGACACTCAAGAGCTGATTCCGAAACAATTCAGTCGAATACAGCATCGTCAAGGCAAGCAAATTGATGGATGCTGATTGGCCAAACTGGTATCCACACTCAGTTCCCCACACCTGGGATAGCTGACCAATAATCCCGCTTACTTAAGACATCGGCGCTCTTTCCGTGCTGGCCGGGATTTCCTTGAGGCTAGCACGAACAGGTGCGTACCTATCTTATCTTTGTCTTCATCGCCTTCCTCCACAGAATTCTCGCGCTAATTGTCCAATTGAGCCAAATCTTCCTTCCGTCATCTCCCTCCACGATGGTGTGCTCTGCCAATCTGGGCTTTTCAACGCCTTCAGATTCGCTCGACAACATCGCTTGTGGGCGGCACTTGATTCGAAATGGCTTAGGATGACCCCGCATCTCAAGCACGTCAGTTCGTTCCGGTGGAGAACTGGGGATGCCAGGCCATATTACCCTCGCTCTGTTCCGGGCTCCGCGTCCCGCGCCGCGGTTCCTCTGCGATGAGTTGCGGCCTCGACTCGCCTACCGAACACCGTATCCGCTCGACTTTCCTTCCAATCCACCGTCGCCGAGTGGGAATCCAGTTTGAGGAGAAAGATACACGATGCCGAGTCCGGAACCAGCAGTCGACGCCGCCTTGCTCCTGAGGCCGCGCTGTCTCACCTGCAAACGCCGGAAGGTAAGTCCCGTCTCCGCAGTCCGGGAGGACCTGTTCCATACAAGAGCTCACCTCTGTCTGCAGGTCAAGTGTACAGGCGGTCCGGAACCGTGCGACAACTGTCGCAGGCTGAGGCTCGGATGTACTTTCAACTACCCTGAATCGGTCGTCTCCTCGGAACCTGGTGATCCCCGCAACCTGCTGGCCCCTACCGAGACCCTCACTGAGGCCGGGACCAGGCGACGCCGCATCGCCGCTGCCTGTATCGAATGCCGAGCTCAGAAGGCCAAGTGCTCCGGCCATCGACCACAGTGCTTTCACTGCAGCCGCCGCAACCTCGTCTGCGTGTACCCTTCGTCGCCGTCGAGACGGAAGGGAAGGGCCGCCGGCTATCAAGCGCACCAGTCGGCGTCACCCGAGTCCTCCGGCACCCTCAGCCAAACCGCCTCCTACGAGGCCGAGTCTACCCTGCAGAACTACGGCAGCAACAGAGTCCCATCGCTGAACACGTCACTAGACCAGACCTTGCTCAGCACAGATGTCATCCGCCAGCACCTCGAAGTCTTCTTCGATCACATCTACCCCCTGGGTTACGACTTCTTCCACCGGCCGTCTATGATGGAAGAGTTTTACGCCGGCAAGCTCCCGCCCATCCTCTGCACCTCCATCTGCGCCGCCGCCGCCATCTTTGTCTCGCGGTCTCGCGAGTCCCGCGTGCTGTCTATCCAGTGGGCCAGGGAGGTCGACGGCTACATCTTCGCGAATCTCAATGTCTTCAAGGTGCTCAACATCCAGCTCATGGTGCTCTCAAAGTTCCAAAACTTCGCCTACAGGCAGTTCGGAAAGGTGTGGCTACTCATCAGCACCGCCGCAAGGCTGTGCGTGTCGTTCCAGCTGAACGACGAGCGGCCCCTCCCCGAGGATGCTGATACCGCCACCGTCATCCGTCGGGAGTGCGAGCGGCGGCTGGTCTGGCACGTGTGGTGGGTGGACAAGGCCCTTTCGGCCGGCTTCGACGAGTTCACATGCATTCCGGACAAGTGGATGCGGAGCCCGCTGCCGAACCCCGAGCATACGTTCCGTCACGGACTGCTAAAGAAGTCGAGCAAGCTGGGCGACGGTGTCGAGGCGCTCGGGGAGCACGATGCTGGGGCAAGAGCCTACATCATGATTCTATTCGGCCTGCGATGCAAGATATTGAGGTACAGCTGTCCTCCACAGAACCTGGGTTGTTTTCGTTTTGCACAAGTCAACTAACAGTTTGCAGATCGACCAAAGCAATTGTGCTCGAGAGTCAATCAGACTCGTCCCCCCCAACAGTCGCCAAGGCGATAGCGACCTTGAAAGAGTTGCAGGATAAACTCGCCAACTTCCTCAGCCACACACCTTCGCACATTCAACCCAACGAGTTGAACATGTTCTCCCACTCAACAACGCCCGAGTTCTCGGCATACATCACCCTCAATTCGTGGTACCTCCAGTCCTGCTGCGACCTGTTTCGCACCTGTCTTCCCGGGCACGCCAGAGAAAGCGCTGCAGCAGGCTTCATCGACAATGCTCCTCCCGAGTTTGTATCAACTTGGCGCGCTCTGGCTGTCTCCCACGCCCTCCGGATGGCGAGGCTGTGGGAACATCTCCAGTCCCTTCGGGCAAAGGGCGCGCTCCACTCCAAGCAGACGCGGCTGCCCATCGGCCTCGGATACGGCAACATGGTCCATCAGTGCACCAAGACGCTGCTCACCGCCCGCCGGCACAAGCTGTATGATGGCCTCATCGACCCCATCACTGATACGCCCGTGGAGCTCAATGATGACATAGTCGACGCCCTGTGCGAGAGCAACGCAGCTCTTCTCGACGACATGGCCAACGTCGCGCCCATCATAGCGGTTCTCCAGGGAGATGTCAAGAAGATGATTGAGAACGAGAAAAAGAACCGCCACAACTACGCCGAGAACCCCGAGCAGGCGGCTCCGGTGAGCAGCGAGGTCCAGCGCCATGCGCTCCTCAGCAGATATCATCCGCTGTCACAGAGTTTCGACGACAATGCTAAGACGGTAGACGAGGTCGCGATTCAGCACTCCGACTCGCCACTACCCTCAGGCGGACAAGGCGGCGACGTGCCGATGGCCGACGCCGGGGACCGCGCAGGCTCGCAGTACCGGATGCACGCCCCAAGCGATATTTACCAGTCCTCGACGGCTCATGCCATGAGTCTGGGGCAGATAGACGCTGGCATGGACGGCCCGCTGGCGTGGTCTGGCTTCGCAGAGAACCAGCTCGCGCAGGATTACTATGTGGCCCCGTCGCAGTTCGACATGGGCGGCGAACTGAGCTGGTTCCTCTCCAGCTACATCGATCCGGACCCCAACGTCGGCGCCAGCATCCGGCCGCCAGAGGCAGCCCCTTAGGGGGAGACCGCTACCAGAATTCCAGCCAGTGCCGTTGATTGCTTAATAAGGTGTCACAGAAATCCCTGGGTCAAGCTCTTGGCCCCGGTGCGATCACGCAAGACGGGGCCAAGATGGTGTTCATGACCAAGAGTGGAGTAGTACCGCATCTCGCCGGATCTCGCTCGCTGCGACACCCCCCTAAGTCGCGACACATCCGGCGAGATCCGCTGTCATCACCTCCGACGGGCGGTTTCAATCTCCACACAGTCGCATTTGCAAGCAAGTCTCGGTCCCTGTATCGTTCATCAACACATCACGGCATGGCGAGTGCAAAACTCTCTGCCAGGAGCACCTGATGTGAAATGGTATAACTGCCTGTGCCCCCCGGGCATAGTTCTTGTTCGTGCTGCTACTCCTGTCTTCGTTGCGAAAAAGTCTTTCTGCTTGTTACTGGAGGAGAGCATCTAGTCGAGAGAGCAACCATGGGGATCAAGTCGATAACGCAGCACTTCAACAAGAGGCTCTTTGCCTCCGTCTTCCTCATCGCCGTATCACAGTTCAACTATGGCTTCGATAACCAGGCCTTCACCTCGACGCAGGCCATGGACGCGTTCGAGCGTCAGTTTGGAGAGTACGATCCGGTGAAGAAGACGTGGGCGATTCCCACGTACTTTCTTTCCCTGCTGAACAGTCTCAACTACATTGGCTTCGCAGCTGGTGCGTCTTTGGCTCTCTACGTTTCCCCACGAAGGCAAGAATTGTCGCAATCTGACTCTCAACGCTAGGCCTCGTCATTGGAAGTCTGACCAGCGCTCGGTTCGGTCGCCGGATGACAATGTTTGTCATGAGCGTCTACGCCCTCGTCAGCGCCACGATTGTGGTGACCGCGACAAAGAAGGAGCAGATTCTGATGGGCCGCATCCTCAACTGTAAGCAAGCGACTTCGAGGACGCGTCAAAGAAAAGAAGACAATTCCTGACACGCACAGATGTCTACGTCGGTTTCGAACTGTCGGTCGTTCCTGTCTATCAGTCCGAAATCGTTCCCGCGCCAGTCCGAGGAATGGTCGTGGGGACCTACCAGCTAGCGATTGGCGTGAGTACTGTCGATGGAGAGGAACCTTCTTGGAGGGCGTGACTCTGTCTGACCTTTCTGTAGCTCGGCGGCCTCGTCATCAACTCGATCTGTCGCGGGACCTCGCAATTCCAGGACAGCCGCGCGTACAGAATCCCCTTTGGTCTCTTCTACGTCATCCCCACCATCGTGATCTCCCTCATATGGTTCATCCCCGAAGTAAGCATCCTTCCCGGCCACCTTCCGATTCCCCAGTTCTTCCTTCCGAAACAACTGACTAACCTCGTTTGTCCCGGAACAGTCCCCCCGATGGCTCCTCCTCCGCGACCGCGTTGAAGAAGCCCGCGAGGCCCACTACGCCCTCCGCGCCGGTACCATGACCCCGGAAGCCATCGACCTCGAGTTCGCCAGGATTCAACAGTCCCTCCACGATGAGCCCGAGCAGGGCCGAACCAAAGAGCTCTTCCAGGGCGTCAATCTCAATCGCACCGCCATCGCTGTCGGCATGTCCTTCTTCCAGCAGGCCACTGGTCAGGCTTTTGCCAGCCAGTACGGCGCCGTGTGGGTCAAGTCGCTCGGCACTCTCAACCCGTTCGACGTCACCCTCGGGTCTTCGGCGTTGACGAGCGGTCTTATCATCACCTGTTTATTCCTGACGGATCGTGTCGGACGCCGGTGAGTCTCGCCTTCACTTTCACCTTCTGGCATCGCACAAGAGTGGTGACTAACACTTTACTTCCAGCAAAATCCTCCTCCTCGGCTCCTTCATCCAAGCCAGCGCCCTCTTCACCATGGCCGGCCTCGGCGTCCCCACGCCCGTCCCGCACTCCCACAAGTCCGGCATGGTCGGCATGCTCCTCCTCTTCGGCGCCGGTTTCGGCCTCGGCTGGGGCCCCCTGACCTACGTCGTCGTCACCGAGATACCCGCCCTGCGCCTGCGCGACCGCTCCCAGCGCGCATCGTCGCTGGTCAACATCTTCATGAACTTCCTCGTCAACTTTACGCTGCCGTACCTCCTGAACGCGCCCTATGCCGCGCTGCAGAGCAAGGTCGGCTTCATCTTTGGCAGTATTGCAGTATGCTCGGCGCTCTTCGTGTTCTTCTGCGTGCCCGAGTGCAAGGGCCGCAGTCTCGAGGAGATTGACCGCATGTTCCACGACGGCGTGCCGGTGCGGCACTTCGGGGACTATCCCATGGCCTCCGAGGCCCGGGGCAATCCGGCCAAGGAGACGGATGAGGAGGAGGGGGTCGATCAGGAGCAGCAGCGAGATCAGACTGAGGGACGTGAAGTCAAATAAAGCTTGAACATCTTGTGGCATTTGGTTAGTCTAGCTATTGTTGGTGTTTTTCAAAGACGCAGATAGT
This sequence comes from Colletotrichum sojae, assembly GCA_014235955.1. Taxonomy (NCBI): domain Eukaryota; kingdom Fungi; phylum Ascomycota; class Sordariomycetes; order Glomerellales; family Glomerellaceae; genus Colletotrichum; species Colletotrichum sojae. Next base: position 28,583 of record WIGN01000367.1, read on the forward strand.
AAATCCGGATAAGCATTTGTTCAAAAAGACATTTGTTTCTCTCCTGGCGTGCAAATCTTATTTTCACCCGCTTCTGTCCCGGGTCTCAATCGTGTATATCCACTGGCTATCTCAAGATGGCGCCTTCCGAACGGACAAAAGTGCGATCCTTAGTAAACGGCTCGAGACAAGACGCCTTTGCTTCCCATCCCGGTGGGATGTGTCGTTTCTTTTTATATGGTGTACAGCAACACAGCCTTCCCTCTCTTTGGGCGACCCGTCACCGGATCTCGGTGGATTTTGGTGGGGCACGTTTGGCTCCGCCACCGGGGAGAGAGTGGATACGCGGGGTGATCGGCTGCGCAGGCAGGCGGGTGGTCAACCATGTGCGTGTGCGTGGCGCCTCCGCAAACCCATGGGTCCGTATCACGGCATGGAAAGGTAGGTAAGGCAATCGGTAAGGCTGCCGACCGAAAACGCACGTTCGCTTGCATACGGTCGCATCATAGTCATGCAGTCGCGACCGCGAAGGTACTGCCGTACCCGCGGCTGCCGCGGGCATGCCGCTTGCCGTGCGTTCTGCGCGCCTCGCCAAGTCAACCCCGTTGTGGTCTTGAGTAGTTCATACTCGGGGATTCGCGTCCACTACGCCCAGTTCTCCGGGCTGATGCCAATGTTGCCGACGCTCCAGCGGTCGAGGTCCATGCTGATGTCACCGTCGCGCTCCTTCTCGTCGATGGGGCGGGCAAACTCGGTGAGGAAGCGGAGCATCCAGCGGTCCATGCGGTAGCTCGTATTCATGCTCTTGCGGCAAAGTTCGTGGAATGTCTTGAGGCGGGCGAAGCAGACCTCGAGGCCGGGCCAGTAGACGCGCAGGGCGACCAAAGTGTTGAAGTGGCGCTCGAGGGTAGCGCGGGCGTCGGCGATCTCGGCCTCGTCCGTCTCAAAGAGCAGGGTGTGGATAAAGATGGACGAGGTGATGACGATGATGTGGCCAAGCATGTTGAACTTGGCGTCGCAGCCAGGGGTCGTGTTGGCGAGATCGATGATGCGCGACATGGAGACGGCATTCTCCTTGCACTTGCGGGCGAAGAGGCGAGCGTTGGGAGAGGCAGGGAAGCGCTGGACCTCGTCGAGGTACTGGTAGAAGAGCAGCTGGCTGTAGTGGTAGTGGCCCGTGTGGACGGCGAGGAAGATGCGGCCGAGGCCCTGGGCGGCGAAGGCGTGCAGGTTTCCGGGGGTGTCGCGGAGGTTGGGCGGCAGCTCGTTCTCCCAGGCCTCGAGCTCCTGGGAGAGAATGGAGACCGTCTCGTCGATGTTAGAGACGTTCGAGTCCGAGGTGAGGGACTTGATGGCGTCGTTGACCTTGAGGAGAATGCTGTTGAGCTTGATCATTTGGGCGATCAGCGAGTCCTCCCGGTTCGGAGACAGGATGAAGTCGAAGTGGTTGTTGTTGGCGCGGGTCATGTTGAGGAAGGTCGACTCGTTCATAGGCAGCGGTATGTCTTTCCGCCGGTCTCTATCCATGAGGCGGGGCAGGTTGACGCCGGTGGAGGACCAGACGTCGATCATGCAGAGCGACCAGTACACTGCGGGCTTCTTAGCTGCGGTCCTCGTCGCACGATAGAGAAGTCCGGGGGAGGGAAAAGCTGACCTCTGATGTGGATCTCCCGCTGCAGGGGGTCGGGGGTAGGCAGGTTCGGAAGGTCGAGATAGTTGGCTATCCTGCAGGCCGCCGAGTAGAACACAGTCTCTGCGCCTGCTTCTCCCTCGACAATGGAGTAGGCACCGAGAAGGACGCAGGCCTGGATGCTGCTGAGCGAGATGTCGCGCAGGTTGAGCAGCATGTTGGCCTCGTTGGCGAACAGCTCTCCCCTCGATATGGGGGCGATTCCATTGAATACGGGATTCGGAGAGAACCTAGGTTCGCACGTCAGCCACCAAGCCACAGGAGAGAGGGGTACGGAATCCGTCCGTACCTGGCCGAGAGCGCCATCATGCCGTAGACCAAGACCAGCGGGGCGTTGCCCTCGTGGAGGTCGAGCATGAAGCTGGGGCGGTGGAAGAGCGAGTGGAGTTGGTCGTGGATGTACTTGAAGTAGAGCTCAACCAGCTCGAAGCAGAGGGCCTTGTCGGCAACGGCGACGGCCGGGGTGACGGCGGCGGGGGTGAGAGAGGCGGCAGGTGGACTGGCGACCATGATCTCGGTGACGGTTGGCGTCTTTGGCGTCGCCACGGACACGGACAGCGGGCTGACGGACAGCGGGCTAACCGGCACGACGGCCTTGGGCTGGATGATGGAACCGGCGCGGGAGCAGGCGATGCTCTGGGTCGCGCAGTACGTGCATTGTCCGCCGCCGACGGGGACCTCACACTTGCGCCGGCGAGCGCTGGCAACGATGGTCGGTGAGCGATCATCTTCACTCGGATTTCCGAAAGAGGAGGGCTTATTTTCCGGCTGACGACTTACCGACACGCCGAACACGCTGTTGAGTATCTCATCGTTCGTGTGGGGTGGTGTCTGTGGATAGAGCTTCCGAGCGAAAGTGAGAGTGAGACAGAGGCAGGCTCGTAGATGGTGATTCGAAAGTCGATGTATTGTCGTCGGCCGGGTCCTTGTTATGTTGTTTCTTTCTGGCCTGATGTTGATGACGGACGTCAACGTTTCGGCATGAGGCGATCGAAAAAAGGAAAGTCACACGCTCCTTCCTGCCGCTGGCCGCTCCTTCCCTACTTTCGCTGCTTTCCCCAAGCCGCGCCTGCAGCAGCAGCGCTGGGCCGGTACGCGCTGTACTTCCCCCGCTTTTCAAGGACGATTGAAGGGGTCCCAATGGCTCGGCTAACAGCCACCGCCCCTCATATGTGGATCTTCTCCGCATGCCTGGGCCGTCCGAAGGTCGACGCTAGCCACATTCGGCCAAGTGTCCCCTGGGCAGCTGTTCGGTTTGCGGAGCGACGAGCCGATGACCTTTTCCTTTTTTTTCTTCTGGTGCTGGGTGCCTTCTTTTCCTCTTCAAACCCCCCCTGGTCTGTTCTTCGCTGCATCAACACACTCACACACTCTCGACCTGAACAACGAACCCAATGACTCGATGACACCCTCCCCATACCTGCAATACCGCACCTGCATAACTCTCCGGGTCGAGGGCCCGTGGCGTGTTGGTTCGTGTTGACGGGTTCGGAGCCGTGAGTGGATACAGTGAGTTCGGCCAAACCTGTTCGTCCAATCATGGGATCATGGTGCTAATGTCCCTGTCCACCCAGTCCACCCAGTCCACCCAGTCCACCCACCGCATGGTCGAAATGAGGGGTCCCATTTGGTCCTGGTCCGTCCGAAATGTCCGTCGATCGTTCCTGTCATCCAACCCTCCCTCGTGTCGACGCCGCTGAACGCAGCATAGCAGATTTCTCTGCGTCCTCTCCAGCTCTAGGATCCAGGCTCCGACTCCGACTCCAGCTCCAGTCAAGGCAAGGCTTGGTGTCTCATCCAGCGGCCTGCGTGCTGCACGCCATCGATAATGCGACCCGGAATGTCTCCGTCGTCTCCGAAGGGCCGTCTTCCTCTTCGCTCCTCACTCGACTTGTTCCGACCCAACCATCCCAGACGGGTGCTCCCGCAGGTCCCAAACCTTTTTTTGGGGGGTGCCTGTTCTTTTGGTTCCCTCGCCACGCGGGAACCAAACCACCTGTTGTTCCGGTTCGATGCAACTCGAGTGTACATTCCGAAAACGAGCCCGGTGCAGAATGCATACCCCGAATGGACGATAAGACCATGTTCGCTCCCACTTCTGCAGGCTTTTCCCGCAGCGATCGGTGGAATCCGTCCTAAAACGGACTCTTTTGCGAGCAATTCCACTTTCTTTCGGGTCTTTTGGACGTGGGGCTTCAGCTGCTATGCACTGGCGAGGACACGGAGCTTCCGGACGCACATGCAGGTTACTCGCTCAGAGGAATAAACATGACGCTCTCGCCGCACTCGAAAGACCTATCTCCCAGCTACAAAGTCGACGTCTGGAAATGAAAAGTGCCTCGGAAGCAGCGGGAAGCCGGCGGGATGCAAAAAGGCCTCGGTTTGACGGTGGAAGTTCGCTTGTCGGCTCCGCTGCACCATGGTTAGTCAAGACGGAAGCAGACAGAGGACTGATGAAAAATCATAGGTCACCTCCGGGTAAGGAGCATGGCTGCCCTCAGAAATTGTACCGACGGACAGCACCGTCAATGCTTCCTCGTGACAGTTCCAGAGGTAGCCAGGCCGCGGCCAAAGCAGGACCGAAGGCCGGAAGACCGTCGCCAGCCTCCTAGGTTGCCATCTAGTCTTGCTGCTGCCTATGGGATCCACAAGCTCGAACACTTGGCCGACGGACATCAGGCCGCCGAAGAACCTGACGTCGTCACTCCATCATCGAAGCTTCAGATGACCTTAAGAGCGGCCTGGTAGGATAGCCACACAAGTGGAACCGCCCACATCAGAGTAAATCTTGGGCAATCTCTCATCGTACTTGCTGGCTAGGAAAGGTAATGGGACGTTGCATCCCCAAAATAAGGCGTCTGGTGACTCTGGCTCAACGAAGACAAGCTGGCGAAGCTATTCAGAAACTTTTCCATCAAGGAGAAGTCCAGTGGTTTGTCGGAAACATTGAAAACCAAACCAATCCCCCCGCGCGAGAAGAACGAAGTAAGTAGGAGCGGCTGTTTTGTACTTTCTGCGTTTTCTCGTCAATCCCGAATCGCCCCAGCGGTGAGGCCGGCCGAGCCACAATATCCGCCAGTCCCGTCGACGCAAACCCGCTAGTGGCGGGAAACCCGGCCTCAGAATGCGGGGGGCGTCGACGGACAGCGTGCAGTAATTCGCTGGGCATCGGACTTATTCTCCGAAGCTCATGCGAAGATGACCGACAAATACGCGCCATTTTGAATTTCCCATGGTAGATGACGAATCACGTAAACCATTGTTCGAGAAGTTTTGACACATCTTTAGGGGATGAGACTGATACGACTGGTCATTCATGCATGATCTTCCCGAGTGATTGCGAATATGCTGTTGTCGCGTGGTCTAGGGCCGGCACCTGAGTCGGCAGATGCCGTTTCTCTTGGATTGATGATGATTTCATCTCAAGCAACTCAGAATTCACTCAGATGGTCGTCGGTGAGGGGGCGGAAACCGGCCTACGTTCCTGCGAAACCCCGGAGCGGAAATCCAAGAACCTATGGGCAGGTCCGATCTGTGGGGCAACTCCGGCGCGTCTCCGTGCCTTCCCCGGGAAGATACCAGAGCACTTTCCCGAACCCATTCATCCTTAGGTACCTACCTAACAAGATATTGGCCACAAATTCGTCGCTAATCAAGGCGGACTAGTTATCGATAAGAAGCCTACCGCCCCTCGGTCTGATGAGGTCCGTTGGTCATACATAAATTTGGTTGTCATCTTTCAACTCCGGTTACAACTTCTGATTGCCTAATTCGTTACCGCGACACTACAATTCCGTCCCGCGCGTGTTCACCTGCAACATGCACGTACGTGTAGATTGGAAAACTCTTACGCTCTGCATTCCTTCTCGACGGAACTCTAAGCCGGGTGACAAGACTGCTTGTGCCTAGGAATTTCTTACATTAGCCCTGCTGTGAAACAAGTGGAAAGGAACTGCTTGAGTCTTCAAAGACTTCATACGCAGCTAAGGTGCTATCATTCCGGCAGGCAAAATAGCTGAATCTGAACTGTTTTAACGTATATGTATCGACGATCGATTTCTACCGTCTCTAGGTGATCGAGAGCAGCGAGAGTCAAAAAAAAAAAAAAAAAAATAGAAGCAACCAGAAAGGAGAAGCGCCATCGTCGGTCCCAGAAAATTCAAGATCGGCTCGCGCAAATTTCTTGCTTCTCAGCTCATGTACATTCTTTCGAACCCAGCATAAGCCCGCGATCAAGCTCGTGTGTGTTTGGGCATATGGCAACACAATCCGATGGCATCGGAAAAGGGGGCTCAGCTCTTTTTCAATGGGTTGAGCTCCGCTTGCTGGGTCCCTCGCGGATGCTGCGGGAGTGCTTCTCCGGACAAGCAATGTCCGCCGCGGCCGAGCTTCGCGGCCGGTCTCCACAGTGCACTCTCAGCTCGCCGAACCAGCCTACCTGCGACGTGATATTCCCAGCGATGGAAGACTAAATTATCATGACCGAAGACCAAAATGAAGGGACTCTACGAATCACTACTTATTGGTCTTGACTTCTGGCAGCCAGCAAGCTTAATTGCGGATCCAGATTTTGAAGGGTGCGTATTTCGCACATACTCAATTTCTCTCTCAAAACCATCCGCTTCCGATGTGTAGGCTCCTAATCAGATGCAATTGCATCGTCTGCATTGAACCGTGCTTCCCACTTTTCCGCTTCATAGCCTCATGCCTAGTAGCTTCGACTCACCGGCTATTCAGGGGAAGAGCCCGCGCAACCGCATGTGTTGCTCGGCTCTTGTCCGATGATCCTGATAGCGGGACGGTAATAAATTCAGGCTAGGCTTGCAAGGCAAACTCAAAAAGTGAGCAAACGAACAGCCATGTTGCTTACACTGCTAATAACAACTCAATGCTTGAAAATAAAAGGACACAACATTATTATTCCCGTATTTGTCACTCAAATCCAGCTTTGTCACTGAGGCGGGTGACATGCGCTTCGAATAGTTGCAGATCCCACCAAAAACCGACAAACACGTTGCAGACACATGACCCCTCGGATGAACATCCATCAACCGCCGATTCGTGGAAGAGATCAGAAAAAACGTCCAAAGAAGGGGTTACATCATTCCCGTCTTTCGCATCCCCCCCTGTAGCGGTCATCATAAGGCTGCTGTTAAGGTGCGATCGTCGCTGTTCAGGGCGCGGAGCTCACCGCCGATCCGGTTCCGGTCTCGATTCGGGCCCGACGAAATTTGACAACCTTCAGCTCGACGACGACGACGACGAGAAGAAAGGCGGCCCAGAAGGTGTCGAGTTGTCCACATCCCGATGCCCTCGCAACGATCCCTGCCAAGCCTTTTCCCTGTCTAAGATTGATTAGACTTTTTGTTTCGTCGACGCTCGCATCAGACGATCCACAACCGTCCCACGGCCCCGTGCGTTGAGATGAAAATGCTACGGCGGTATGACTCGCGGGAGGGCTTCTCCCCCATATCGAGGCGGACATTGCGCGCTCTCCTGGAAACAATACCAAGAAACCAATGTATTTATTATCTTCGGGGAGCTAAGCGCCCATCCGCAGCTCTTTCTGACGAACTGCCGGGCTGAGCAAAGCGCAAAAATCTCCTCTTTCCCGCTCCGCCGCGAACTAATTGTTGTAGGGGGTGGGTTGAAAGCGCGGGCAGCCATGGGCATCGCGCCAGCAATCCGTGGAACCCGCGCAGCTGTGGTAGGGGAATTTAATCCGCCAACGAGAAATCGGCCTCTCTAGAACGGCTCGGTTCCAGAGAGATGAAGCCCCCCCCCCCCCCCTGGGTGCCGTGGATTGCCGCTCATGGGTCTACCCCAAGGTCTACCCCAGCTATCAACCCTGTCTGAGTTAAACTTCCCCAGCTCGAGATTGGCTGTTTTAATCGGGTTTAATCTACGAATGGCCTCCTGTGTGCCGGTGCCCGTCTCCACCAATCGTGCACCGCGCTGTGCGCAGGAACACCGGCTTCAACAGGAGCAGAGAGAGAAGCGTAGCCGAAGGAGACGATGTTCTCTGTGTCTTTCTCGCCTTGACTCTCAATCGTTCAGGAGTCTTGTGGGACCCTCCGAGAGAACTACAAAAGGCAAGCCAAGCCGCGCCGTCTACGTCGATCTCCCTCAAGTTCGGATCAGATTTCAGACGAACTCGCAGCCCACTCCTTTCACTAGTCCTCTCTTTTTCTCCTGCACAAAATGAAGTCCGTTCTCACCGCTCTCACCTTCGTCACGGCTGCGCTGGCCGCCAGCCGCACCTCGGCCCCCTCGGGCTGCCTCGTCGTCAAGAAGTCGCCCGGCAGCGGCCAGTACGGCACGATCCAGAAGGCCGTCGACGCCCTCTCCACCACGGCCTCGGGCACGCAGTGCATCTTCATCGACCAGGGCACCTACAGCGAGCAGGTCCTCGTGCCCGCGCGCACGGCGCAGCTGACCGTCTACGGCTACACGGCCGACACGAGCAGCCACGCCGGCAACAAGGTCACCATCACGGCCAAGAAGAGCCAGGCCGACGGCCTCAACAACGACGAGAGCGCGACGCTCCGCGTCAAGGCCAAGAACTTCAAGCTCTACAACGTCAACGTCGCCAACGCGTACGGCAAGGGCAGCCAGGCCGTCGCGCTGAGCGCCTACGCCGACAGCGGCTACTACGCCAGCCAGTTCACCGGCTTCCAAGACACCGTGCTCAGCCAGCAGGGCAACCAGGTGTACTCCAAGTGCCTGATCCAGGGCGCCACCGACTTCATCTTCGGGCAGAAGGCCATGAGCTGGTTCGAGAAGTGCGACATCCGCGTCGTCGCCAGCTCCGTCGGCTACATCACCGGTAAGCTAAGCCCCCACCCTCCCCCTCCCTAATCTGCCTTTCTACGGCTTCTCGCTAACGACGAACAACAACAGCCAACGGCCGCCAGTCCGCCTCCGACAAGTCCGAGTACGTCTTCAACAACTGCAACATCGCCGCCGCCGCCGGCAACACCGTCAGCGACGGCGCCTACTACCTCGGCCGCCCCTGGAGGGAGTTCGCCCAGGTCGTCTTCCAGAAGACCAGCATGACGGGCGTCATCAACTCGGCCGGCTGGAAGGTCTGGAACACGGGCGACGAGCGCACCAGCAGCGTCCTCTTCGGCGAGTACCAGAACACCGGCATCGGCTCCCAGGGCACCCGCGCCAGCTTCTCCAAGAAGCTCTCCTCCGCCGTGTCCATCTCCAGCATCCTCGGCAGCAGCTACGCCAGCGCCGGGTACTACGACGCCTCCTACATGTAAAAGAGGACTCTTCTGTCTGACAAGGTTGCTGAGGGCAGAGTCCCCTGGCTGTGAGGATGCTTCGGAAGGCTCAACTTTCTTCGTATATATTCTTTTTTCCCACTGAATATACTTCACACCTTTTCACTTTGAATTGTCTTACCGTAGGAGGTGCGGTTCCTTTCGCCAGATTTGGCTTAGATGGGACCAGACGGCACACCCAATCGCAACCACTGATCGTCGACCTTCCGCGGGGAAACCCCGCGATTAAACATGAAGACCCCTGTGACAAGAGAAGAAAAGACCTCATCAATAACAGGAAAATTACGCGGCCGCTTCTTCTAGAAACTTGCTTGCGTCGTTGTTTTCTTCTTGGGGTCATCCCTGGCGGTCTTGGCCCGTGGTGAAACATTGGAAATTGAGGCTCAGTTTCAGGTACAAGAAGACCTGGGGGGGGAGACCAAGACACACAAGGTCGCCCTCAGGCCAGGGGGTCGCCAAGAGCTGAATTCCTAGGCTGAGAGGGGAGAAGTTCGCCGTGTGCTGTGCTGGTGGTGGTGTGGAAGCTTTGGCTAAGCTTTTCGGCCACGCGTTCGTTCATTGGTCCGGGCCCGGCTCTTGTTGCCGATTCCAACAGTCGACTTTTTCCCTGCTCTTACCAACGCAGCTATACTTTCGGGCACGGCTAAGAAAGGGGATATCTATCACAAAAGCTGAGTAATTCTGTGGGGGAACTACTATATCCCACTTTCAAGCTGAATATCCCCCCTCCCGTACCTAAGTAACCAAGCTACAAGAGTGACGGAGGATAGCAACAGAACTGAAAAATAGTAGTAATGAGCTGCAGCAGATAAAAAGAGTTTGAAACAACCAACCTAGGGGTGTGGAATAAAAGGCCCCTCCTGTGGGTTTGCAATTACCGGTAACTAAAGAGTTTGACGGGTTGGCCTGCATCTACCTGGTGCGGATTGACATCTGACAGATTCGATACCAACAATAGGATTGAACACTTGAGACAAGCTCGAGAAACAGATTTATTTCCAGCGCAGTTCTACACACCCAAACGGTTATTAGTGATACTTGACCTCCACGTCTAAACAAACACGTTTCGACGTCGATTTGTGGACACATGACCAGGAAATACCTTTGACCCGTTGATAATTCAGTTGTTGTATCCTTTATTAGTGCATGGACTCAGAGTAGTATTCTGAGGCACCTGTCGTTGAGTTCCACATGGACTTCTAGAGACTCCGAGGAACTTCTTTCAATGTGAGGAGTTTGAGAAGACGAAGATATATAGAGCACCACAGGCCGCAAGTCGCCAATACTTCCTGGAGCTCCAAAAGTGGTAGCTGTCCTAGACTGTTCTTCAATCTTCGCACAGAAAACTCAAACGCGCCAAGTTCCTCCCCCCCCTCAATTCCTCGTGAATCGCTGGAAGAACAACCCGGTGAGTGTACGCTCACCCTCTTTGGCGATTTGCAGTAGATGCGACAAACAGGGACGCGGATTTCTCGACTACTTCAAAGGCCCGGTTGACGAATGGGGGGAAAAGCCACGACTGATTTACCGAACGGTTTGCTGCCGGAAACTCATCTGCAACACCTGTTATCTTGATGGGTTGGGCTACAACATCTGGAAGGACTTCTGGTCGGCCGGGGAGCGGCCGACCTTGCGGCCTGTGCGGCCCACGATATCGAACTAGCCCTCCTCAGGCGGCTGGTCGCGGCACTTTATACCCTGGACGTCAAGGGGGCCTTTAACGCAGTCCTCCCGAATCGTTTTGCCGTAC
>WIGN01000368.1:0-39244 GCA_014235955.1 Colletotrichum sojae
TGATGATGTTGAAACGCAATTCCGATTCTCCGCTTGATACTTCACTGCTTAACCATTACACACCCTTTCCCGATACCCAAGAGCCATCAGGACGACAAAGCTTGAACTGCATCGATGGCCACTACACAAATTTGTTGGTCGTCATTCTCGTCCAAGACGGACGGGGCGTTGTCAAAGTCCGTCCACGCAATCTCGAAGTCCTCGTTCCCCTGCGTCGTCCCCTCCACCGGCGCCGCCGTGGAATCTCCGCTCGCAACGAACTAGAAAACGACCTGCAGCGATCCGTTCGACGCGATGCTCCGCGTCATGGCGATGGGCTCGGTGACGGTCTCGGGAGGCTCCGCGACCCCGGAGGGCAAGGTTGCTAGCGTGGGGATTTCCACGGGGAGCAGGTCGACGCGGAACACCGTCTGTTCGAACGTTCCTCTCGTGGCGGCTTCCTCGAGCGTCTCGCCCAGGTCTTTCTTGACGTCGGGGGGGGGAGCGTGTGCTGGCCTTCTTCTCGCCAGCGGACGAGGAGGGCTTTGCGTCTGGCAAGGTCGACGGTGACTGTGCCGCAGCAGATTGCGAACTCGTCTGATAGGAGTGCTGAAAGGGTCATTTTGATTTTTCGTGATGCTTTGGGATGTACCAGACTGTGGATGTTGTTACTCGTGGTTACGATTACGATGGTGGTTGGAAGGGGGAAAGATAGGTAGGTGGTTAAACGTTGGGAAGCGAACCTTTGTATTCGAAAGGATGCTAATGACGTACACGGGACCAGAACAGTTGATTTCGTGCCCATGGCAGGCAAAGGTACTGCCGTGATGCCTTCCGCCTGGGAAGGCTTGCGGTGGGCGGTATATCTATGGACTTGGGCAGGACCTGTCCGGTAAAACGACTTCCTGTCTAAACCCGGCAAGATGGTTGGGGGCAGGCCTGACTTGACGACCGGAGACGGGAGATGACGGCACCAGGTCTTGCCAGGAGGACCAGTTTGTGGAAATGGACAGCCTGAGCTTTGATGTCGAAGAGATGAAGCACGTTGGCGGTATGTTTCTCGTCGACCCTCCGAACCAGACCGGGATATCCCTCGGCGAGCTTTGGGTGAAGCACATCTGCCTGCTGGAAACGGAGACCCCGGAGACTACGGCCGTCGTTGTAGAGAACGCGGCCGAGGCCGAAGAAACCTGAAAGACGACGGCCTGCGTCAGAATAGTACGCAGAGTTCAGTTGCGAAGCGAAACTCACGGCTCTCGATATCCAATCCTATAACATGCTAGTCTAGTTTCGCGGTATGAGTAAACCTCGCGTCCACAACAGGGCGTGGGACACGTGTGAGGTGTAACCTACATGCACCCAGGTTAGCAGGCCAACAAAGCGCGCAAAGGAGAGCGACGATCTTCGTTCCTCGACGCCTCGCATCTCCAATCCATTCAAGTATCGTTCGCGGCTGTCCACCATCATCACTGGTTACTGCTTGTCATCATTGCTGCTGCCCGTCACCATTGCTACTTACTGCAAGTGGGATATTTCAGCTTGAGTGTGAAATCATAGTCCCTATCAAAACGCCATCCCCACATAATCCACCGGGTTCAAAAAAGGATACAGTCCATTACATCTACTGCGCGAACGTCCTTCTCAACCGCTACGCGGGGATGAGAGACGCGGGCCCTGCATTCCAGTCCTTGTACGGCCGGTACACGGTAAACGGCCTCCTGCCGCGGTCGATGCCGACGGAGGGACGAACGTGAAAACCAAGCCGTCCTTGGACAGCACCGAGAATTCCAACTCCACCATGGCGTCCTTGAATGCCCTCCAGCTAACAGGTTCGGTCTGTCCGAACAGGGCCCCAAACACCTCGGCAGTCGCCGGGCTGACCTGGAACGCCTCCATGCCCGCGGTGTCTTCCGTCGCAGCAGCTGGACCTTTGAATCGCCGCGGCGCGATTTCGTAGTCTGACAAGGCAGTCGCCCGAGTAGCCCCGTGGAACTGCGCCCGTCGCTGCTCGACCAGCATCTCTCGCGGTTTCCGGGCCGGCATCGGGAGAGGCGGTCGCTGGTTTCGGGGCTTCGTCCTGTTTTCTTCGTACTGCTTTTGCACAAAGGAGAAGCAGTCGTCGATCAGGTCCTCGTACAAGAAGCCCAGCTTCGTCCCGGCCTTGTCGACGACAAACCTGTTGAGCGCGTCCAGGGCGCCCTCGGCCGCTCCGGGCTCCGAGAGCTTGCTGGCGGGGACCGCGTAGTCGCCCAGGTCGAGGTCCTTCTTGAGCTCGCTCATCTCTTTTTTCCAGTTCTTGGGACCGCCTGACGAAGAGGTAGCACCCTCTAGTCCACAGAGGGGGCAGGGACATTGTGAAGGACATGTCCCGGATGTACCCGACAATGCTCGACAGCTCGGCCAACGCGCCCAGCTCCGCCTCGGAGATCCTCTCCCGCTCGGCGGGCTGGGCCTTGTGCAGATCGCTCAGCTTCTCGAGCCAGTCCCCAGCCTTGGCGGCAGTGGTGTCCTGGTGGCACAGGCGGAGGACGTAATAGAGCTGGGGGTCGCTGCCGGCCAACCCCTCGACTCGGCCGCTGACCGTGGTGCGCACGTTGCCCGCGGCGTCGCAGGCGTCGGGGACCCTCCGGAACCACTTGGACCCCTTCGAGACGTGGCGCCTGAGGGCGGACTGGCCCCCGGCGAACTCGTAGTGGCAGACGTTGGAGATCTCCTGGAGGAGGAGGCCTCTATAGTAGCTGTCCGCGTCTCCGCTCTCCGCGCGCTCCAGGAGCTCGGTGACGTACGACCAAGCAGCGGCGCTCTTGACGGCGTTGTGGAGCGTGTCCAGGACGGCTGCGTTGGCGTGCTTGTCGGCGTCCCCGGGCAGGGAGCGCCCGCTGTCGTCGGGCACGAGCTCGGGCCGGCTGGAGAACCAGGACTCGACGTCGCGGGAGAGCAGCGCGGGGTTCGAAGACAGAACGGCGAGGCGTGCTTCCAGAGACGTCTTCCTATCGCGGGCCAGGGGGGAGGGTCTCCGGCTCGAAGGGGGGTTGGCCGACCTCAGACCCTTCCATGTTCTGCCGTCTTCCGCGCAGGACGAGGTCGCCGGCTGCCCACCCTGTTCTCCGGGGGTCCGGTTGTGTGGTTATGATGTCGTCGACGATGTTGCTCAGGCGTTCGAAGAAGTACATCTGCCTCGTCAGGATCAGTTTCCCGGTATCCCGGGGAACGACGCTTCCCAGCTCTATCAACTGCTGGAAATCTGGCGCTGACACCATGGGCGACGAGGGAGGAACGTACATGCCGTACGTCTCGTTGTCGACGAAGCTGAAGTAGCCGCCCGGCTCGGTCTTCCTGTTCAGGACGTCGTAGCGCAGGCCCTTCCTTGCCATGGCTTGCTTGACGTACTCGTAGTCCCCGAGGCCGTCCCCGTGGCTGGCGTGAATGGCGGACCAGTATTGGTCCGTGAGTCTCGACATGCCGCGCTCCATGAGAAGCTCCATGAGGTGATCTTCCCGGTAGGTGAGGTCCCGGAGGTTCCGCTCGGGAACGCATGCGGAGACGGCCTCCATGGACGCATCCCCGGGATGCTGCAGGACCGGGCTCTCGCGGCTGGCTGCCATGACGAATGCGACTCGTTGTTCCTGGTCGAGCACGTCCCAACGGCGCAAGACTTGGGGCCCGCCCAAATCGCTGGGCCTTCCGGGTCAGCGTCCCGTAGAGATTCCGGACCCTTATCTCGTCTGTCATGTTGATGCATCTGAGACGCTTGCCCGGGCAGGGTGGTGATATTGAGGTGGATTGTAGGTCAGGTAGCGAAAAGAAAAAGGCCTTGCGTGCGAGTGTTTAGACAAAGTAGACAGACCATCAAATAGACAAAGTGAAAAAATGGTAAACTGACCTGAAATGGTACAGAGAAAGCGAAGGAAGTAGGAGTAGAAAGTGAAAGGGGAAGAGGGGGGGGGGGGCGGGGGGGGGGGGGTGGTTGAACTACATGCCCCTCCATTGAGAGTTCGAACCCCGCGAAGCTATCACTCATCACGATAACCCCTCCATTGGCCCCCCGCTTTTCGGAATGTATTCCAGGTTTCCGGCAGTGTAATGCAGTGGGTTCCTACAGCCGTATGTTCGCACCACAGCTACTTCTGCAATAACCCTGGCACGTTTTGCTGGAGAAAAAGCGACTTCACCCTTGGGATGACGTCACGAGCGACCTAGTATTGCCAAACCATCACTGAGTTAATACCCCTCCCTCCCTCTTCACCAGCAGGATCCAAGAATTCGGCATTTGATATCTCGGAGACGAGCGCACGTAAACCTACATGTAAGCACATACACGACGTCATCAAATGTAGAATCTTTTCTCTGTTTTCTTTTTAACACACACAAGCACATCAGCCTGCTGACTAACGCATCCAGTTGTGGAATATCAAAACATTGGAAGAGTGCCTACCGAGGCATCGTCAACTAGGTAGACAAGATTACGAGACTGGACTCGCCAAACGGACTTGTCTTTCAAGGACTGACTCGGAAACTTAAGATTACATTCCAGGTTATTAGCAATCACAATGTGAAAGAGATCCCCGCAGCCTCGAAAGCAGACCTCGCCTCGCCTGCAGACTCGGGCAGCAAACCCGGGAAAGCCACAGCCTTGAGATGGGGAAACATCTCAGCGGCGACCTCCCCCAAGCGCACGATAGCCGGGACAAACAGCGCCATCTTGGGACCCCCGTATCCAGGCCTATTCCGCAGGCGGAACGAGCGGATCGAAGCCGGCAGCAAGTTCACCAGCACCATCGGATCCGGCTCGGGAACGACAAAGGGTACGCGTTGGAACGTCCCGTCAGGCATCCTCACAGCCCTGCTCATCCCGGGATTCTCATGAACGGAAAGACAGCGCGTGTCGATCTTCAGCTCCTCCAGCTTCTCCAGCCCCTTCAGCGAGCGCAGCATCGTCTCCTCCGTCAGGTCCCGCCCGAAGAACGCCATCTCCAGGTCGATCGCGAGCCTCCTCAGCCGCGGCGCGCGCGCGGGGGTCAGCGCCGTCTGGAACCCACGCGGCAGCATCCCCTCGCTGTCGCTGACCGTCGCGCCCCCCGCCGAGTAGGCAAACTCCTCGAGCCGCGGGAGGCGCTCCAGGAAGGCGGACAGCTGCCGCTCGGTGACCTCGGAGCGCTCCAGCTCGAGCTTCGTGAGGCGCTTCATGCGGAGGCCGTCGCCGAAGCCGCCGACGTTGACGCCCCTCAGCGTGGCGAGGTTCGGCGCCGCGTCGAGGAGGGGCTCGAGGAGGCCCATGTTGCAGGTGAGCTCCGTGTCGCCGTGGGCCTGGGACAGCTTCCGCAGACAAGGCAACGACCCCGGCGGCGAGAAGAGCCCGCACTCCGCGCTGTCGTAGTACGTCTGCAGGCTGAGCTCCTCGAGGTTGGGGCACATGCTGGCGACGAGGTCCAGCAGCCTGCCCTTGTCGAGCCACTCCTCCGGGACGTCGTCGTCGGCGGCCTCCTCCGCGGCGACCTCTTGGAAGAAGTCAACAGCCTCCTGGGGCTCGGGCTCGTAGAGCGCCCAGGCGTCCGTGTGCTTGAGGACCCTGACGTGCTGCGCGAGGTCCGGCCGGCGGAGGAGGCTCTGCGCGAGGGGGATCACCTCCTTGTTCTGGTCGAAGCAGGTCGGCTGGTGGTAGAGCAGGGGCGTCGCCATGGACTGGAGGGTTTTGGATGTCCGGCAGAGGCTGGCGAGGGCCGCGCGGCTGACGATGGCGGCCCGGCGCGACTCGGGGCAGTCGCAGTCCGGACGGCATTCTGTCGGAGGAGGGCGGCAGTGGTGGCAGAGGGATTCTAAAATGTCTTCCACCACCGTGATCGGGAGGTCGAGGAGAGAAATCATGGCGATGTTTGAAGTCGAGCGAGTTGTGTTGATGTTGGTCGTGGTTACTGTGGGAAACATTGATGGTCTGATATCGTCCAGCTTTTAAAGCGTTGGTGCGGAATGGGGTCGAAGCAGGCAGCAGCCCCAAAACGGTCAGGGGTAATCTGCGACCAGTCCGCTCAGATCTATCTTTCTGCATTTGGGACTCACCCAACCCAGGACGCTAAGCATTGTAAAGGATTGATATCAAGACGACTGAATACACGACTGAGGAAACCTTCTCTTACTACGTAGTAGCGATCCTACGATCCTGCGGGAGCACCAGTGCCGCGCTCGATGGACACTTCGGATTCCAACACCAAACCTCGGGCCTGAAGTCCCGAAGAGAGGGTCCATTTGCACTTTTTTCTTTTTTAGGGATGTTCGCTGCTTCGCGCGTGTGGTAGGGATGTGCAGCTCGAAGCTCGTCGCGAAGGTGTATGTAAGTTGCCTGATATTTAAACAGCAGAGAGTAGCTGCGTGGAGGATTCCAAGCACACATCCAAAAAAAAAAAAAAAAAAAAAAAAAGAAAAGAAATCAGCCAATTATTCAGCGCACAATTAGACCATTCTATGCATCATTTGAACTGCTGCAGAAGATACAGTTCGAGTTGTTTACAATGTTTGTAGTTGAGTTTATGGATGAGGGGTGCATGTCGAATCCACGGATACTTGACAAACAGCATTTACAAGGAGCAACCAAAACACCAAAAAATGACCCGTCTAGAGGACACAAAACAATTGCAAGAGCTGAAACATACAAGAGCAGGGTATGATGGCGGGTTACCGCGAATTGGGCATTGGCATCTCGTCCACCATCGAGTGAGTCACGCCGAGTCCCAAACTAGTGACTAAAAACCATCACCAACCCCCTCATCCCCCATCCCATAAAACCTTCCCCATTCTCAACTCTCATCACAAACTCCCTCACCTCCGTCCTCACCCTCAAAATGTCGCCCCAGTATACAGTCCTCGTAACAGGCTCATCAGGCCACCTAGGCACAGCCCTAATCCTCTCCCTCCCCTCCCTGGGCCACGTACCTCTAGGCATCGACATCCTCCCCTCCCCAACGACGAGCATAACAGGCTCCATCACAGACCTCCCCCTGCTCGTCTCGATCCTCACATCCCACCCAACTATAACGCACATAATCCACGCCGCAACCCTACACAAACCCCACGTCGCCTCCCATCCCAAACCATCATTCATCGAGACAAACATCTCCGGGACGCAAGCCCTCCTCGACGCCGCAGCATCCATTCTCCCCCGACTAAAATCATTCATCTTCATATCCACAACCTCAACTTTCGGCTCCGCTTTGTCTCCCAGGCCAGGAAGCCCAGCATCCTGGATCGACGAGTCGGTAACCCCAATCCCGAAAAACATCTACGGCGTAACGAAAACCGCGGCGGAAGACCTCTGCCGCCTCGCCCACATCCAAACCTCCCTCCCGGTGGTGGTACTACGAACGAGCCGCTTCTTCCCCGAGTCCGACGACGATCCGGCCCGGCGCGCAGCACTCACCGACGCGAACCTAAAAGTGTGCGAGCTGGCCCACCGGAGGGTGGACATCGCGGACGTAGTCTCGACAGTCGTGTGCGCAATGGAACGGGCGGGGGAGATCGGTTGGGGAAAGTACGTCATCTCTGCGCCTACGCCCTTCGTAAAAGATGCAGAGACGCTGCGGAGGCTAGGGACGGGTGACGCCGCTTCGATGCTGAGGGAGGCTGTCCCCGGGTGTGAGGCCGTGTTCGAGAAGTTGGGGTGGGGGATGATGGACCGCATCGACCGTGTATACGACTCGTCCCTGGCCGTAAAGGAACTCGGGTGGAAGCCGGAATGGACGATTGACAAAGTCGTCGAGAAGCTGGCGCGGGGCGAGGACTGGCGGAGCGAGTTGACGCACCGCGTGGGCAAGAAGGGGTACCACGCCGTCCCGACGGGGGTGTACACGACCGAGGCAAGGAGTGCGTGAAAAGAGGCTAAATAATCTTTGGTATTCTGTCTAATGTATCCGGATGAGAAAAAATATGAGCAAAAAGTATGAGCATCTACAGAAACGCAGGTAATGTTAAAACAAAGAATCAAAAGTCATGCAAACGCTATGCAATGTCCTCGACCAACCCCAGCTCGTGCCCCAGTTCCAAAATCTGCCTCGCGACGGCGTCGACGTCCACCGTCTTGATAACTACGCGGTGGTTGCCTTCCCACTCGACCAGCCGCGTGGAGCCGGGCTCGCAGTATTGCTTCAGCAGGCGGCGGTGCTGGTCCAGGCCGGGGTCCTTCATGCCGTGGACGTGGATCGTCGGCAGACGGAGGATGTGGTCGGTGCCGGCTCCGTTCGGCCAGTCCTTGAAGTCGACGCTCGCCTCGGCCGCGTCGCCGACGCCCTGCGGGATGTCTAGCCTGTCGTCCAGCACGATCAACGGGGCGCGGCCGGCCAGCAGGACGCCGAAGCGCCAGTTGGCGGAGCCGCCGGCGGATGCGATGCGGCGGCCGTACTTTTGCTGCAGCATCTGCTGGGTGTACATCAGACTCGCGGAGATCTTGGCGCCCTGGCTGAAGCCCAAGAGACCGACCCACTCGCCGGTGGCGCCGAGGGCGTCGTCGTCGTCCATGGCCATGCGCAGCTGGAAGTGGATCTCGGCGGATGCGGTCTCGGCGTCGACGGCCTGGTGCTCGGGCAGCCAGCGCAGCCAACGGCGGAAGGGCCCGTAGTCGCCGTACACGGAGACGATGCTCTCGTGCGGGTTGCAGATGAAGGGTCCGTCGACGAAGACGAGACGGAAGTGGTTCTTAAGGCGGGAGATGAGAGCGCGGCATTGCACCTTGAAGACGGCTGCGTTGACGCCGCCGCCGTGGAGGCAGAGAATGCGCGGGAGGTGGAGGGTCGTGTCCGGGCCCGGCGGGAGCGTTGTTGCGCTTGGCATTTTGTTTGTGTTTGGTTTTGTTGAGAGTTGCGAATTCTATTCAAGCCGGAACTCTGCGTTGTGTGTAAGTACCGAGATGGCGAATAGCAGGGGTGGCGAATGCAAGGGGCGGAGCGGTTGCAGAGACTTTTTTTTTCGGGACCGAATATCGCAGGTCGGGTATCTGTGAGAATGAAGAGAGGAGAATGAGAGGAGAGAGAAAAGAGCGAGGAAGACGCGAGAGGACGAAGAAAAGGGACCACCGACCTGTGTTTGCTGGTCGGACAGAAAGATTAAAAAAAAAAAAAAAAAGGACCCGAACCGCGCCTCTTCCGCTCGCTCCTTCGTTCACAGCGTTGGTCAGAAAGAGGCTGCTGTTGTGCTGCGCAGGGACGAGCGGAAGCGAGAGAGACAGCGGCAGCGCAGCGGCAGCGGCAAGAGAGACCTCAGACAGAGCGATCGATTCCGAGAGACTGAGACTGTGAGAGACACTGGGCGTCAATAGTGGGGCGATGGATTCCTTTGTCCGTGGCCTCACCGGCCGGAGCTCCGAACGCTGATTTCCGTCAGATCAACCCTCGCAACCTCGACAGGCAGTCGTTTTCCCTTTCCCTTTCCCGACCACCAAAGCTGTTGCTGACCAACTGAACGTCTAGCTCTATCTCCAGCCAACGCCGAACGAACCCAATGCTTCCCAAGCTCGAAACAGATCAAGGCGGGGATTGGCGACGATCAGGCTTGCCTGCTTTCATCATAGCCGGCTTCGATGGCGGCGGGTCAGCGGCGCTTGGCTTTTGGGGAGGGCCGCGCTCAGAAAATGTCGATTTTGACACGGAGGTTCGTCGTTGTTTGGTGGTGTCGTCGTCGGTGTCGGAAGGCGTTGGCGTTAGGTTGGGATGAGATGGGATGAGATGGGATGGGCCGTCAGACCCGGCGGGACGGTCGACGCATATATCCCCAGCGAGCGCCGAACTTCAGACTCGTTTGCTGCTTCTGCTTCGTTCGGGAAGCGAAGCTCGAAGACGGAGAGAAGAAGACTGGAACCCTGCCTGATAGCATAGATTAGATGAAGCACCCTCATAAAGCTTGCTTGTCTTGTTACCCTGCTCTATTCGCTTGGCCGCTTGCTCTGCTCTGCTCTGCTTCGACACGACGCGCGCGGGTTCGAGAAGCGAGGCAAAATGCAAATGCGCACGCGCACTGCCATGAATCAGTCGCAAGCCGCCGGGTCGGCCATCAAAACAACCCCCCCGGGTAGCACCCTGACACTTGACACTAGCAATAGCGAGCACACGGCCGAAAAGGTGGTGACAGTGACCTGAACCTCGTACCGCAAATCATGTCGGCGTCGGGGCGGTCGCGTGCGTTACCTGTGTGTGTGTGTGTCGTGTCGTGCTGTGCGACCTCGATCGGGCTTACCCATCTCGTCGGTCGGCGGGGTTTTCGGACGCCAGTTGGGAGACGTCCGGAGCGTCGTGTCGTATTCCCAGCCTGGCCCTCCTACTCCCCCCTCGTCGTTGGCGACGTCCGATCCGAAGCCAACCTCCGACGTCACCGCCATGTCAACGCCGGCCGGTTGAAGAATAATCGGTAAAACGCCAGAAAGCCCCCCCGCATTTCGGGCCTGGGGATAAGCATGTCGAAGGCCCCCCAGCGGGTAAGGACCACTATCGTGGGATGCCGGGTTGTGGCCTCCAACGGAGAGTTTGCAAAAGTCTCGACATATTGCCTGCGACGGAAATGTCCGCCGGTCACTTGACTCGCGGCCCGGGTCGCGCGGCCTCGATATTTTCGAGGGTAGAGAAACGTGTCAGGTCGATGGACGCGTTGCTGGCCTCGTGCTCACATGTCGATGGATGGATGGTAGGAAGACAATGGGAGGCAAGAAGACGAAAGCGACGACGTTGAGCAGAAAGAAGCACATGCGGAAGGTGGTGAGGCAAGAGCTGGTCATATGTGCAGTGCCTGCCTTCTTAGTATTCCGGTAGCTAAGGTACCTTCCATCTGTCACTGCATTTCAGGTAGGTACAGTGAGGCAGGTGCACCTGCCGGTGTGCCACTCAAGAAGCTCATGGAACGCACCTTCCCCTCCCCAGCCCAGGCCTGTCGCGGCCCTCCCTCAACGGTGAGTATCTACCTGGGTAGCTAGGTACCTACACTATGTAGGTAGCTTTAGCGGGGAAGAGAGGTTCAGGGATAACCATAGGCGAGCCCGTAACCACCAATCGCCCTCGGCTCTAAGGCTCAGCCACATCCAAATCTGGCTAGATGACCCCACTATCCGATCTACGGGAGCCCAACTTGGGCAGGTACCACATCATCAGCCACATTCATGACGTTTGCGTGGGTGGGTGTTGCCCCTCCAAGAGTTTCCCCTCTCTGATGAGCTGGCAGGTGCGTCAAACGGGCAAGAGCTCCAGCCAAGCTAACGTCGCTATGACCTTCAAATCAAGAGGCCGCCTCCATCTATCATCTCGTAACATCTCCATCTAAGCCTCACAGGCCTGCGATATCCACGTTGACGAACACTCTGCGCCACACCAGTTCATCAGGCGTCTCCGGGAAAGAAACAATCTCGCCGCTCCCGCTCCCGCTCCAAGCATCGCAAAAACATACAAAAGGAAAGAAACAAGCTCGCAGCTGTTTCTTTACTCCTCCAAACATCACCCCACCCCCACCAGCTCCTCATCCACATCGGACGATACCCCCAAGACAAACTCGTTACTACTTTATCGACGACGTTTTCGTTTTCTCTTTGACATCTTCGTCCCCCCAAAGACCGTCTTCAGCAGAAACAACACCACCACCAACCACATCATGTCGTGGTCTGGCCCCAACTCCTCCGAGAAGCCGCCCATCCCCCAGGGCGAGCAGCAGCTCTACCCTCCTCCCCCCACCGACCAGACCCTGAACCAGCAGCAGCAACATCAACAGCCTCAGCCTGGTTTCAACGAGAAGCCGTCCGGATCCAGCGAGCTCCCCGGCCAGCCCGCTGGCCAGTACTTCCCCCCTCCTCCCCCGGGCCCTCCTCCCGCGAACCAGCCTCAGTACACCCACACGCCTCAGGCCCAGCCGCCGCAATATGCCCCTCCTCCCCAGCAACAACAGCAGCAGCAGCAGTATCAGCAGCAGCAGCAGCAGTATCAGCAGCAGCAGCAGCAGTATCAGCAGCAGCAGCAGCCGCAACAGCAGTACGCACCGCCGCCCCAAGGCCAGCACTCCAACGAGAACCCGGCTTACTACGGCGCCGGCCACCACTACTCGCCCGCGGGCGCCACCCAGACCGACCCCGCTGCGGCCTCCGCCGCCGCCGCGTTTGCTTCGACTCCGGAGACAACCCAGCCCCAGAAGCAGCACCGCGGATGGGGTGAGCGCCTGTCGCAGATGGGCATGAAGGCCGCCGTGCCCATCAATGCCTTGGCCAACAAGATGGGATCCCAAAGTTTCCTCCCCACCACCATGGAAAAGGAGTGCGAGAAGGCAGGCAAGATCCTTCTGAGCTTCTGCAGTAAGTCCTATCTCCCCGCTTGATTCATGCCCGGCTTCACAGCTAACACTCTCGCAGAGGAAGGTATCACGTCCGACGTCCCTCCCCAGCCCCAGCCCTCCGAGAAGCTGGAGCCCGGAAAGACCGAGGGCAGCGGCTCGCGACCCGTCACCCCCAGTAAAGACAAGGAAAAGGTGCGCAAGGAGCAGAAGGCCATCGTCAAGATCCCTTCCAAGGTCATCAACAAGGCCGTTGGTCTGGCCATCTTCACCACCGCGAGGGTGGGCTTCCAGTTCTCTGGCGCCACCGGATCTGGCGTCCTCATCGCCCGTCTTCCCGACGGCTCGTGGAGTCCTCCCTCGGGCATCCAGGTGCACGCCCTGGGCGCCGGCTTCCTGATCGGCGTCGACATCTTCGACTCCGTTCTCGTCATCAACAGCCGCGAGGCCCTCGCAGCCTTCATGGGCAACCGTGTTAGCTTGGGTCCCGACGTGGCCGTCACTGCTGGCCCCTACGGCGCGGGTGGCGTGCTCGACATCGGCGGTTCCTTCGGCGGTAAGAAGGAGGAGAAGCCCACCGAGAAGCCTGCGTCCCCGACCGCCGATGCCAAGGTCGACGACAACGGCAAGCTGAAGCCCGAAGACAAGCAGAAGCGTAGGAGCAGCAGCACCTCCTTCAAGCCCGTCTTCTCCTACGTCAAGTCGCGTGGTTTCTACGCCGGCGTCCAGGTCGACGGCACCGTCATCACCGAGCGCAAGGATGCCAACGCCGCCTTCTACGGCCAGAAGATCTCGGTCGACCAGATCGTCAAGGGCCAGGTGCCCCCTGCCATTGCCGGCGGCCACTGGCCCGCGGGAGCTCAAACCCTCTACGAGGCCCTGAGGGTCGCCGAGGCGCAGCAGCCGCTTCCCGATGCCAACCTCCCGCCCCCGGCCGCCGTCCCGGCCGCCGCCCCGGCCACTGGAGCCCCAGCCGGCCAGGCTCCTCCTACCTATGGAGCTCCTCCTCAGCAATCCCAGTACGGACAGGCCCAGTATGGACAGCCTCAGTACGGACAGCCCCAATATGGGGGCAAGCCTGAAGGCTCGGGTCTCCCCGCCTACGGCCAGCCGCAATACCACCATGAGGGCGGTCCCCTGGGCTCGCATCCGCCTCAGGGCCCTACCGCATCGGGGGCTCTCGGTGACGAGCAGCTCCCGGGCTATGTCGACGACGGCGTGCCCCGGCCCGGCGTTGGCGACCACAAGGGAACCTACCAGTAAATATCGAGCGTTATGAGTTGGTTTGGATGAGATTTGCGCAATGATGATATCCCCCTCTGCATGGCAAGTTGCACTTAGAGCTTAGCTTAGATAGCCCAATGATGAATTCCCTACCTTGATCAACTTCAAGAGCCCGCCTACTGTGACTGGTATATGTCCGTCCTACGTAACCTAGAGTCCCTACTGTGGTCGTTGCGGTCACTCTCGCCATCCCTGTTAATCGCCATCACTGTCGTGATATTATTTCTAGAATACTCAAAAATCTAATGCAATTAGTAGCATAGTAGGTAGTATAAAATACTACAGTTTGGTAGGTAACAATCACTTTAGTTTTTTGAGCAGAACACCCAGCAGGACACACAGTCAAAATAGCCACGGCACCTAGCCAAAAAAACAGGCGGGCTCCTTCGAAATGTCTCGAAAGCCTGGCCCGCGCGGCCTAGCAGCCCGATCCGTGGCATGTCAACATCGTATAGGTATACTTACTTGCTCACCACACGCGGGGCATCTTCCCTTCCTGCCCTTATTCCGTCTGCGACATCTGACGAAAGTGGCACACCTCGCCGTCGTCGGACTGTGCCATGGAAGCATGCATCTTGCCGAGACATATCGCACGCCTTTCGCAGCTTGACAACTCGGTCAGACATGTTCCGACGTGCTACGGCGTGAGACATGGCGAGAGGGCCACGGAGGACGGGCCGTTGCAGGTTGTTAGCTGGCGCAGACACAAGATGCCGTGCCGTGTATCTGCACGGGTATGAAAGATGTTTGCGCTTGCTTGGAGACATCCGTCCGTCGCCTTCGGGCACCACCGAGGCAAGCAGCAGTCCCCGCATGACCGAGTTGGTCGACATGCATGCCGACGCATTCGCGTGATGATGGAGGTGCTGGATGGCCTGCGTGTCTATCCGGGGTGGACTCGCAGCCCATTTGTGGGTTTTCCCAGGTTGTTATCCTCTGTCCACTGCGCCAATGTTACAGATCGCTTACAGATATTGCGCGCCGCTTTGGTTGGTTCGACGGGGGCCGCCGCGTGTTCGCGCTAAAAGGTCATCGACTGCAATGTTTCAACTACTGCCCGAGACAGCCCAGGCTGAATGGTGAGAGGGGGGGATAAAGCAACGCGGCCGCCGCAGAATAAGCAATGGTTGGATCGGAGGGGACCCCGATTCGAGGATCCCCCCTCCCCTCCTGCCCAGCGGGCACACGAGATCATGCAAGCCGCGCCAAGTGCCGGGAGCCAACCACTTCGTCTCGTCGAGTTCCGGTCCCCGAAAGAGGCCGAAGGAAAGGCGACGCCGATTCCTACATAACATAACCGCACGCCTACTCATCGACTCACGGCATGGCACCGAGGAGATGAGTACGTAGAAGACAACCGGCAGATCGCGATATCCACCCCTTGGTCCTGTTCGAGCAGCGACGGGGCGAGCGGTGCCGGCGCGGCGCGGCGCAGGGTAGGGGACGGTAAGGGTCCAGTGGTCCGGCCTATTGCCGTCCGCTGCCGCGCCGTTAGAAGTTGAATACACACAATTTCGAAGCCAATCAATTTGGGGCCACCGCCGTTGTCGGTTGAAGCGCCATAGCAGCCGAGGGAACATGGAGATAGGCGACGTAGGTTGGTAGGGCAGAGCCGTGCAGATCATCCAGTCCTTTGAAACGAACATATTGGTGATCCACAGGGGTCGCTGGATAATACCCAGGACGGCATTCTATGTAATCAGATGGACGTCGGGCGAAAGATCGCCCTGGGCCTAAAAAAAGACATCTCGGGGAGTTAACAAAGGCTGTACACAGTAGCAGGTCTCGACCTGGTGGTTTCTGGAATTCTGGACGGGCTCGAGTCCATGAGCTTGGCTTTGTAGATTATTTCGAGTTCCCCGCCAACAGTGGGATGCCGGATGACATTCTCGTGTTCCACTTTGCGCCAGTATGACGGGACGTCGCATTTGTGACGAGTTTTGCCTCTCTCGCGTGGGCTGCAGGCTCGGAATACGGAAGAGGTTGGCACTTTTCCCCTGCTCTGAATTTTCGGGTCAACTGAGCGAAAATCCAATGTTGCCGTGACAGTTGGTTGGTAGTACTATGTCGGTGGTGGAGGGCATTTGGTTGCAGGGTTGTGTTGAGGACGTCATCGACTCCACGACGATGAGACGGCCAGGATGTGCAACATTGGGGCGCCCATTTCTCTCTGCGACGCCGCGTGCTCGCCTCGGTCTTTCACCGGCGGCTCAGTATTGAGTGCTCCCCCTTTTCTCGCCTCTCCAAAAAGTCCCTTCTTCGTCCGACATCCCCACGCCAAGCACAATATCCCCTAGTGCTAGAGCTTCGAACAACTGGAGACTGATTCGTCAGATCGTGTCAGGCCCATTGAATACCCATCTGAGTGGTCTCTTGAGGTGGCCTGAATGGCCAGATGAATCATGAGCAGGCCGATCGCCGGCACATTTGGTGGTGCCCGTTTTAATCTCTTCCTCAGTCCCGGAGTTCGAGCTGTGTTCCGGGGGGGGGGGGGGGGGGGGGGGGGGGGGGGGGGGGGGCGAGGATGTGACGGTCGCACGAACCGCACGCGGTGGCCAGGACGTTGGCGCGGCCGTCATCTCATCACATTCACCGACGTTTTCCAAGATTAAGCTCAGGGCCAAGCCGTGGCGTTTGCTGGCAACTGACCGGGTAAAGCTGGACAAAATTGACTTTTTCATCAGCGAGCTTCCCGCGTGTTCGGTTCGGTGCAGGCGACGGAAGGTTTGCAAGGCTCCTTGGTTAGGCTCGCGGCGCCGAGCCGAAAGTCTGTCCTGGCCTGACCAGCAGCCGCTCCAAGCACCCGCCAATTGTTTTGGATAGGGTGGCAGCGATTGAGCTTCGCGGTCTTGGCTGAACGAGGAGGAGACGGCCAAAACACCTGCGAATCTGCTGTCAGAGAAATGCTGATCGGCCTCAGTTCGCAGCAGGATCCGCGTCATGTTTCGTCAAGAGAGAGAGGAATCAAAGCGGTACCGGCCCAATCCCTGAACCGAGAGCTGCTGGCGGTTGGTGTGTTCCGGGATGGAATGTCCAGAGTCAGACTCGAGACCGGGAGGCTTGACGGTGAGAAATGATTTGTTGCAGGGAAGAGGACGTCCAACTGCGGTGGACCTGGCTCCGAACTCCCAGCGCCTTGCTCCCCTTTTTGGGGTCCGTCCAGATGCAGCACGGCGGGCGAAGGGCGGCCAGCAGCCAACCAGCCTGAGGCGAGCGGCAAGCAAGACTCCAACGACACCACCTCCTTTTGCCTCGTCGGCGTCGATCTCGCCGTAGCGCAGCATCTGATTGGCCATGTTGACAATTTGGCAGGCTGAGATGCTCCGTAGGTGGTTGGAGTTGTGGCCGTTGGAGGAAGAATCGGAGTGCGCTAGCGTTGGAGCAAGTGAAGATCGCAAAGCTCCTGCGTTGGAATACAGTCTGGTAAACGGTCGGCATGCACTCCGTAACCTGTCCCCGAGTTCCTTTAGATGGCGGCGTGTGGTGGGCGTTCCCTTTTCCGCTCTCTCGGCGGGTGTTCCTTTCGGCGCAGGAACGCAGGCACTGCGACCGGATCGTCGGGGGGTATTAGCGGGTGGTGTGGTTGACAACTTGACGTTCACTGTGCACTGTTAACATTGACGGCAAATTGGCCACTTGGGTGGAGGCGCTGGCCGACGCTGGATCGGACCTTCTGTCCTCTCTGGACGACGACGCGTAACTCGGCCCAGTTTTTGTGCTGCGAAAAATAGCAACGTCTTCTGTAGGTACGTCGAGTATCCGTATTACTTGGTATTATGCGCGTCTCGGTTCGCGGCGCCCATCAGAGGGTTTCATTCGGAGTAATTGGCGGATGTCAGACAGGAGAGACGGTGGCACTGAGAAGGCTGTGTTGGTGTACAGCGGGTACGTGATTTCCTGCAGCAAGGCAGATACTCGGATATGGAGGCAAATAATAACGGCCAGCAACTCAGCGAGTGCCAGCTTGGACGGTAGGGCAGCTCAGCTCAGCTCCAGCTCCAGCGCGGAGGTGACGATGGCGTGCGAGAGTCATGGCTCGCGGCGACTCCAGGGCAGCTCTGTTCGAGGTAAGGTATCCTGAGCAGGGCAGAAACCAGGGCACCACCGTTCCGTTCAACCCGCAGCGGCGCTGGATGGCGTGGAAGCAGGTGGAATGGAGCCGGCCGCAGAACAGGATCTCGACGGGGACCGGCAGAGGCGACCCAGACCCCACGCGGTGACGAGGGTGTAGCCAGCTTGCCAGCTACCACCAGTGGCCGCACACACAACCACACACCCCGTCCGTGGAAAGCGCGGTTTTGTTGGGTCACGAATCCTGGAGACGTTGGAGTAAGGGCGGCGAAGAAACGGAGGTCTAGGATTGAAGACGAATCGACGGTGATCAGCAGTGGGTAGATTGGGTACCGAGCAGAGAGTTTAAAATGCCGCTGTCGTCCATCGATCCATCTAAACCCCGCGGCGGAGGAAAATCCGGTGTCGGCAGCTCTGAGGCGAGGATTTCTGGGTGTCGTTGATGATTTGAGGTTGGTGATGCCAATGGTGATTCTCCAAGGTTGTTAGTCCTAGTGGCAGCGAACCCCCATCGCGATGGCCGTACGGAGTAGTCCTAGGGCGTGCATTGCCAATGAAATGTCGTTATTGCGTTTCCCTAAGACCTGATTGGGAACCGATGTTGACGACACCCGTCGCCGCGAAATTGAGCTGGCCCGCACGGAGATAGCCAAGGGTTCTGGAAGGGGGATGGCAGCGGGAGCAGCAGATTGATGAGATTGATGACCCCGGTTAGTATCCGTAATAGTGGAAGTGTTGCCGTGGCCCGTTGGTGGTGAGGATTGCGAGTGGGAGAGCGACGGAGGCGAGGGAGGAAAAAGAAAAAAAAAAAAGAAAATAAGATTGGGCTTCGCTCGGCACATGGAAAGGAGAGATTGCAGTGATTGCAGGTGGCCCGCGGGTACGGGAGCGGTACTTGGCGGTCCGCGGTAATTTGCGCGGAGAGAAAAGGTAGAGGCGCAGTACATGCAGGCCAAGGGGACGGCTATCCAGACGCCCATCCACGGTTGAGGAAGGGAAGCCCCTGAGGAAACAGATGGTAGTGGGATGGATGGCCAATCAATGTTTTTCTAGAAGATATTTCTTTCCCTCTTTCTCCTTATTTCTCCCTCTGTGTTTTTTTCTCCTCATTGCAACGTTCAGGGAAGGGACAGGGAGGGAAAGCAGCTGCAGCAGGGCACCTTCCCAATTGTGCGCGGTTTCCTCGAGCACGTTTGCTGAGCCACGAGATGGGCGATTGGATCTGTTGGTCCGTGGGCCAATAAAACGGCACGGATCACGATGGGAGCGGGGCACACACAGGCTTGGGTACCGTTGCACCCGTTATTTTGGCGAACTCTGATACGGAAGAGTTTGTGTGATTTCATTTCCAGATTTTTTCCGTCGTGCATTGTCACTGATAAGCTCGCAGCTCTTGTTCTACCTTTTGCTGAGCTGCTAGAAGCATGTTATTACGACTAGCACGACATGCCTATAGTTCTCCTGCAAGCCCACATCGAATCTGCGCATGCTACACTAAACAATCGACGGGTGCAATCTGGAAACCGCACTAGCCTTAGGCGACGGGATGTCGTCCGCTTGGGGAATTCCAGCAGAAGGCCTGGAGAAAAAGGCCAGTCTGGCCAAGGACGGCAGGAAGGGGGAAAAAAGGAGCCAGCGCCACGGGGGGCTTGGGGCTTAGCCGAGCACGCCTTCTAAGTCGGGTTCTGGCGCTGGAAACTGGGACCGTTGGGGCGTGCGTGGACCGTTGGCGCCGCCGTTGCGCCGGAACTGTCAGCGAAAGATTGGATCGACCGTCTCGACCACGCGCTGCGTTGGAAGCGCCTCCGTTGCTAGATGGCTGACGCCACTGGGCCTTTCTCGGGTCGACAGTCAGACAGACGTCTTCTAGCTGGGAATCTTAGTTCATGAAGCGGGCTCTGACGTCGAATGCGGGCCACGAGTATTTGAAAAGCAGGTTGCATCAAGGCTATCAAGAAATCTTGCATCGTCAACATCCGAACGTCAGCCTCAAGACCAGTGTGCCGAAGTTGCCATGCCCAGCGCTGTCAGGAAGCAGATCAGGGCAAGGAGCCGTCGTCACCGTTCCGTAAACCGGACCTTCCAGCCTCCAAGTTACGTGAGGATCAGTTGCTTGCGAGAGACGGTCGGGGAAACTGTGGAAGTGGATAGAGACTGAGAGGGAAAGAGCCCATATTTCGCCCCCACCCAATGGCAGCTTCCCAGTTCACGCTCGACCCGGCCGACCCTGGCACCCTGGGCCAACCAGTGGCGTCCGTCTCCACTTCAATTCCCATCTGGTGCCCCCCACTCAGTCCCAGTCCCGACCAGTCAACGCTTCCAAGTCCCCTGATCCCAGTGATATCCACGTCCCGACCGCCGACTAGGGTCCCACCTTCCACCCCTTTCGCCTTCCCACCTCCCATCTTCATCTAATGAAAGAGCTGGCGTCGATAACTGAGAGCGGCCGCAGAGCATCTGGCCGTGACGACGTATCAAGAGATGAGATGGAATGACGACGACGTGGGAATGACAGCTGCAGATAACAAGCAAGATCAGACCAACACCGACACCGACACCAACATCATGTTCCATGCGGCCGCGTCTGCAGCACGCGACAGGAGGCATGAGATGAGGCAGTTACAGACGGCACCGGCAGCCACGCGCAGGAGGGCAAGCAAGCAAGTGAGCCGAGCTCTCGTCAACCTCCAACTCGCCTACGCACCACTGCGGCGCAAGCTGCAGGTCCCGGTTTACCCATTTCTTCTATAGGTACACTGTACGTACCGTGCACACCTGCCCTCTATCACGGCATTGCTCCTTCCTCCAGTTACGCAACCGCGAGGTAGGTACCCAAGTACCCCAGGAACCTCGATGTGTAAGAAGTTTACTTCGTACCTGCCACTGGCTGCCCGCGTCCCCGAGCCGCCGGCGTGTGGCGGACGCGGGAGGCGTCGACGGCGGCATGCTGCATCTGCACCTGCACCTGCATCCCATCTCATCCCCTATTGTGACCTAGGAAGGTAGGTAGGTATGGTGAACACTGACGGATCGCTCCGTTTCCTTGCCTTCAGGGAAGGAGGCTCAGTCGTAACTTCCATGCTGGCAGAGATGCGCACCTTCCTACGTACAGCTTCTTCAGCAAGCCCCCCTTGCCCTCCCAAATTTGTCCCAATCACTCACTCCCGCTCCCTTTACTCCCTGTTCCGTCGCGTCTGGGTACCTCCTCGTCTACACCACTCAGGTACCAAGGTACCATCTACACCCCACCCCCCTTCTCGAGAGACCCCGGTTCCCAGTCCCCCGTCCGTCACTCTACGCCGCACATACGGAGGCTTCTGGTCTTCTATTCTCTGCAGCGTCCGTCCTATCCTATCCCGTCTTGGACTTGGGAACCACAGCCAGAGAGTCAGAGAAAGACATCGCCGTTGCGCACGCGTCTTGTACCTACCCGCCGCCAAAACGGAGACCCTCTTTTCATTATACCGGGCCTCTCTTCTACTACCTCATCTGCCCTCACCTCCTCCCCCCCTTCTTCTCTTGCTCCTTTCGCTTCTTCTTCGTCTCTCCAGTTCACGACGAATCTGGATCGCCAGTCTCTGTCTGCGTTTTCGTTTTTCCAGCAGCAGAGATTTTCCCTTTTCTCGATCACTTGCCGGTCCTATGATCGTGTCACTCGCTTAGCACCCACAGCTTCGCTAGCTACTATCACTAGTATCAGCAGCATCATTTCCTTTGGCCTCGGTTTTTCTCGTCCTGTATCGGCATACTATAGATCGACAGCAGCAATCATCCACAAGGAAAGAAAGAATTACTTCCGACGACCACATTCCCGACGCCCGCCTCGAGACGATCAGACGCGCCGAGACCAACCGTCAAACTGGACGAAAAACAATTAGACGTTTTTATTCGGACGATGGGCGCGAAGCTCCCTGGTCCGGCACGCGCTTGTAGCATGCGTAACCCACTCGCGAGAACGCTGCTTTTTGCAGTCGTCATCCTTGTCATCATGGCCCTCACCCTCAGAAACGACGCAATCGACGTCCGTGGCCGCATCATTAAGACCGGTGCTGGCGTCAAGTCCTCCATCACCCATCAGCAGCCCCTGGACCCCGTCAAGTCTCACGGCTCCTCGTCCCTCTCCGACAAGATTCCCGCCGAGCCTGCCCCCGAGACCTCCCACGTTATGAACTGCGATGTCGACACCGACCACCTCAAGCAGCTCAAGGACAAGTACGGCCTCGACAACAAGCTTCACTACCTGAAGCGCTACGTCCAGTTCACCCGCAAGCCCATCCAGCGCAAGGGCTACACCGTCCTCGACCAGGACTTCCTGCCCAAGAAGTTCAAGACAGTCGATGTGACCAAGCAGTACGCCCCCGAGGAGTGCCACGCTCCCCTCGAGGTCCCCGTCACGCAGTCCCCCTACCCTGCGACCGTCAACGCTTCCGACTTCATGTTTGCAGTCTCGACCACCTATAAGCGTTTCAACGACCCCAAGACGAGCCCCATCAAGGAGTGGTCGCACTGGCTTACCGATAGCAACGGCAAGTCCAACGGCGGCAAGCTCCTGTTGCTCCTGCTCGACGCCAGCGACACCGAGCTCAAGGATGCCAGCGACAGGCTCAAACGGATCGGTATCGATGTTGACGTGGCTCACTCGGACCCGTCGATGGAGATGGCCGTCCGTTACCTGACTCTCGTGCCTTACCTGTACAACCACCCTGAGCGCAAGACGAAGAAGTGGCTGGTTACTTGCGACGACGACACCTACTTCCCCAGCATGCACGGCCTCATTGACAAGTTCGCCACCTTTGACCACCTCGACCCTCTCTACATCGGTACTCTTTCCGAGGATGTCAACGCCCTTCACCGCCACGGATCGCAGGCCTTTGGCGGTGCTGGCGTCTTCCTGAGCGTTCCTCTCGCCGCTGCCATCAACCAGCTCTACGAGGCGTGCAAGACGCCCCAGAAGATCAAGGAGGCCAACTCCGGTTGGGGCCCCCAGGGTGACATTCTTCTCCGCAAGTGCATCTACGAAAACACCGAGGTGCGCCTCACCAACATGTGGGACCTGTGGCAGCTCGATCTCTACGGAGATCCGGCAGGCTTCTACGAGAGCGGCATCAAGCCCTTGAGCTTGCACCACTACAAGGGAGGCGGCTGGCACTTCGCCAAGCCCTTTCAGTCCTCCAAGGTTTCCCACGCCTGCGGTGAGGACTGCTCTTACCAGCGATTCATCACCAGCGACGACTTCATCATTTCCAACGGATTCAGCGTCGCCCACTACCCCCAGGGCATCGACTTCAACCTCGACCAGATGGAGCGGACCTTCACTCCCGCCCCCGATGACATTGGCTGGAACTTGGACTTCATGTTCGGCCCCCAGCGCCGATCGCTGCACAAGACGGGTCGCAAGATTGCCTGGGAGCTCCAGGAGGCCCACGTGCAGGAGGACGGCTCCGTGCTCCAGGTCTACACCCGCAGGAAAGACGACGAGCGCTGGGTCGACGAGGACGGCGAGCCGATGAGCAAGATCGACGGCATCATTGAGCTTGTCTGGATTCCCTCTTCATGAGGTGCCCTCGGCAACTCCGAGCACGACGATACGACACAGGCAAGGGCCCCTTCGCGGCTCATTGCCTCATGACTTGATGGGGCGGTTGATTCTGGCATTCCAAATCGCCATTGGATGGAAAAAAGCATCCTCAGCAGATCAGCCCTCAGCAAACCCTTCCAAGCACTTTCCCACCTCCCCAGGATATCCTGACCTGTGTTCATATCCGGCTTCGGCCGAAATGGCACGGGGCCCTTTCGATTCAGACGGCAGCAAAAAGGCATTCTGGCGAGGAAAAAGGTTGTTATGCCTAGGGCACAAGCATACCACACCGATCCCAGTCGATACCACAGCAACCCTGGACAAGATGGATCATAATTATAATCCGCTGACCGCGATACCCTCATTTCATTACCCGAAAACCACTTTTCTCTTCGACTCGCATCTCGACTTCGGCATACAGCTCGACACCCAGAGCTTCGGCGTTTGAGCTTACGGGCTTTTCTTTTCTACAAAGCATGCTGGCAACCGCTACCCACTTTCACTTTTTCCTTTTTCTTCCTCTGCGGCATTGCATTGCACATAGAAGGATTGCTTGGACGGATCTGGCAATCGGTACATAGACCTGTGAAAGGCCGGACGTTTGGAGTCATGATAAGGACATTGGGTGTCCTTTTTCGGAGGTCAACCACCAGGTTTGATTTTTTATTGGTGGTGGGAGAGGTGTGAGTGCCCTTTGGCCGACGCCTGGTAGAGCTAGGCCAGTGTATACCAACAAGTTACGAAATGTTCAAGAACATGCCCAAGCTTTGCTTTTTGCCCAGATGACTAGCGTTTGTGACGACCATTGAAAATCAATGTGCAAGTATGCAATTATTAGATGAGCCATCTGATGCCTTGACTCAATACCTAGGTAAATGAATATCACGCGTAGATGCCTAACGCGGCCACCAGCAGCTGTCTGTCTCAGCCACGCCCCACCCCCGCCCCGATGAGTCCTAGCCACGCAGCCTCTGGCGCCTGTGCCCCGCCAACGTCAGTGGAGTTGGGCTCTTCCCTCCATGTTTCGAGAAATGAAGTCATGAAGCTTCCTGGCGCAGCTTGAGGCCCTCACGACTACCACGACCGACCCCGACCGGGCGCTTTCGATATGGCGACGTGAGTGACACCAGGGCGATGGATGGATGCTCCTGCCGTGCTACGCAGGTACTGACTTTCCGCCGCACAGCATCTCCAATATCCTGTCGCTGCCCTTCCGCAAGTCCACCCAGCTGTCGCTGTCGTCGACGATACGGCAGTACATCAACACCAAATATGACCAGCACCCGGACATGTTCCGTCAGGACCTCGAGGTCATCGATGCCCTTCGACGAGATGCGGTCAACGTAAGAGAGCCGCACCCCAGCGGCATCAAGAAGCTTCAGGCCTACGCCGGACAGCTGGCGTGGATTGGCGGGAAGTTTCCGATTGACGTACGTCCCCTGGAGGATATCGAGGACGAACCCAAGATAGATGGCAACGTGTTGAAAAGAATTTGCTGACGTTGTCTGCCACCAGGTCGGCGCCGAATTCACATGGTATCCCGCGTTGGGCTACAACACCGAACGACCGATGGTGCGAAACAACCTCAAGTACGAGCTCCTCAACATCCTCTACAACCTCGCCTCCCTCTACTCCCAGCTCGCCGTCTCGCAGTCGCGGTCGGGCACGGAGGGTCTCAAGACCGCCGCGGGCTACTTCTCGTCCGCGGCCGGCGTGCTGCAGCACATGCAAAAAGAGATCCTCCCGGAGCTGCGCATGTCGGACCCGCCCGAGGACATGGACAACAACACGCTCGAGTCGCTGGCGCAGCTGCTGCTGGCGCAGTCGCAGGAGTGCTTCTGGCAGAAGGCCGTTATGGACGGCTATAAGGACGCCATCATCGCGCGGCTCGCGGCCCGCGTGTCGGACCTGTACAACCTGGCGGGCGAGGCGGCCATGAAGAGCGAGGCCATCAGCTCCGCGTGGATCCACCACATGAGCGCGAAGCACCACCACTTCGCGGGCGCGGCGCAGTACCGCGCTGCCTGCGACTGCCTTGAGAAGAGGAAGTACGGCGAGGAGGTGGCCCGTCTGCAGGATGCGGTTCTTTGCGTGAACGAGGGGCTAAAGGAGAGCCGCGGGGGGTACCTCAACAAGGCGGTGCTTGACGACCTGAACGGTCTCAAGAGGAAAGTTGAGGAGGATCTGAAGCGGGCGGAGAAGGACAACGACGTGATTTATCTTCGTGAGTGGACTGGACGCTCGAGACGTGCCGGGGCCGTCGACTAACCGTATTAGAACACGTACCGCCAAAGTCGGAGCTCAAGACCCTCGACAGAGCCAACATGGCCATCGCAAAGGTCCCTCCCCAAGTGGCCAACCCATTCGACCACCTTGGCGACCAGGCAGAGTTCGGCCCTGCGCTTTTCACGAAGCTCGTGCCGTTCTCGGTCCACGCCGCCATCACCATCTACGAGCAACTGCGCGATCGCATAGTAAACGACGACATTATCGGGCAGATGGAGACGCAGACGGAGAAGCTGCACGTCATGCTGAGCTCCCTCAACCTGCCTGGGTCGTTGCAGGCTCTTGAGAAGCCCCTCGGTCTGCCTCACAGCTTGGTTCACCATGCTGAAGAGATCCGACAGGCGGATGCAATTGGAAGGATTCAACGAGCATTTTCCGACATCAACAAGCTGCGCACTGCGGACCTGTCAGTCTTCAACGAGGGCAAGGCAATACTTGAGGCTGAGGAGGAAGAAGATCAGAGGATGAGACGCAAGTACGGCACCGACAGGTGGTCGAGGCCGGACAGCCGCAGCGATCGCCAGGGCGGGCAGTTCTGGGCACAGGTCGCGGAGATTGAGGGCTACTTTGCGAGCAGTACCAGCAGCGATGCAGTCGTGCGGGAAAAGTTCAACGAGGTCCAGGACCTGCTCGAGATGATGTCGGGATCGGACCGCGCCCTGATGGACTACGTTCCGTCGAGCAGGCGGATGGACATCCCCGAGCCCCTCAAGCCGGTCATAGGAAGACTGCGGGGGGCCTACAACGACGTCCTGCGGCTCGAGTCAAGGCGGAGAAAGAAGGCAGAGGCGCTGCGCGAGAAGGCCAGGACGGACGACATCAAGCCCGACATTCTGAAAGAGGCCGCCCGGCTGGAGCGGACGTACCCAACCACCGCGATCGTCCCCGCCCACTTTGAGGAGTTTTTCGAGAAGCGCCTCGACAAGCTGTACGACTTGGAGATCGAGGCTGTGGCGAAGGAGGAGGACGAGCAAGAGCGGCTTATGACGGAGGTGCAGCGGGTCAACCGCGAGTTCGAGAGCCAGAAGAAGAACATGACCAGCGGCAGCCGGGAGCGGGAGCAGGCGCTGCAGAGGCTCGACAATGCTTACTACAAGTACAAGGAGATTGTCAACAACGTGGACGTGGGACGCAAGTTCTACAACGACCTGAGCAAGGTGGTCGGGCAGAACTTCAGGGACCCCGTCAAGGCGTGGGCTGCGGAGCGGAGGATAGACGCGAAGAGTCTCGAGGAGTAGGTTTCTCTATTTGTTGTTGTCTATGAGTGCAGTGCTAACTTGGTACAGGGAAATCAACATGCCACCCCTGGGCTCTCTTAGCATGAACCGCTCACCGGTCCAATCGCCCTCCGGCTCAAGCTACGACCCGCGCTCCAACTCGTACTTCAACGCCAGCGTCGTCCCTTCCTCGCCGCCGCAGCAGCAGCCTCCGTCCCGGCACGAGTTGCACTCCCCCGCGGAAGCGCACATCCAGTCATGGGCCGGCTCGACGGTGGAGCCGCAGCACCCGAGGCCCGCGGCCGCTGTGTCGGGCATGTGGCAGCCGGACATGGGCATTACGTTCTCCAAGGGTCCTGACGCGTCGGCGGCGCCGCCAGCACCCAGTGCGCAGGGCCAGGGCGCACCGACGAACAACCCGCCGCAGAGCGGGACGTGGAATCCGGGATCCGGGATAAGGTTCGGCTAGGACACGGATCGCTTCCCCGCCCCGAGACGGGGGAGGCCGCAATAGAAGTAGAAGGTTGGCTTGAGGGGGGATATATGCGAAGCGAGCGGGGGTTTGCCATGGCGTTGGTGGGTGTTGCGTGTCCGTCTTGCCTAGATGTATCATAAACCCGAGGCTCTGTCGCCGATGGTGTGTTTTTGTCATGCACACAACTTTCCGTACATATATGTATAGACCGAAGAGAAAAGATGTCGTCACATCCGCATTTCCTCATCTACGGATCCTCACCCGCGCGACGATGCTCCATCCCCTCATCCCCTCCCATATCCCCATCTCGTTCTCCCTCCGGAAGGTGACCTCCTCCGCGCGCACCGTCATGCTCACGTCGTCCTGTTGTCTCGCGGGTGAGTGCGGAGGAGCTGGTGCCGGTGCAGATGACGAAGATGCTTCGCTTGAGCCCCTGAACAGACCCCACCTGCTCGCCTTCTTCTCCTCCTTAACCTGCTCCACCCTCGCGCGCACGACGGTGCGATCGATGTTTGGTTCCGGTTGCAGGCGCTTCGCGAGCCGGCGCGCGAGGGCCTCGTCGTCCCACCACCACTCGTCCTCCTTCGCACTACTCGCCGAGGTATCATCGTCCCAGCGGCCCCAGTCGTCGAAACCTCTAGACGCCGAGGACGATGATCCGGCGTCGTACCGCGGCGGGGCATCTCTTTGCGACTCTTTGCCGCCCCCGCCAGATTCCTTCGAATCCGGGGACGGTTCGCGAGCCACGCGGACGAGTTGGACCACCTCGCCGGCCTGTCTATCCGCGTCCGACGAGATTTGCCACGCGGGGCCGACGGCGGCGGCGGGAACCAGGACGAGCTCTGCGAGCGCGGGGGGGTGCGGGGTCGTGCCGAGGCGGGTTAGGAGGGATGTTAGATGGGGTGTGAGGAGGGGGAGGAGGGATGTTGTCGTGAGCGTGTCGAGGGCTGATTGTTGGGCCTGGGTCGTGCGGAGGAGGGATGTTAGGGATGTTAGGGTCGATGAGACGGAGGGGGGAGGAGGGGTTATTAGGGAGTCGTAGGAGGGGGGGAGGTCGTCTTCTTTGGACATTGTGAGGTTTTGGGTGCTTGGTTTGGGAGGGGAGTGGTGATGATGGTGTTTGGTGTTGATGGGTGATGGAGGAGTTTGTGCGGTTGAGTTGAGTGGCGTGAGATCTCGTTAAAGAGAGCACGTAATGCACGTGGGGAAGCCTAGAAGAGCTGCCCGGTTAATGACAGGGTTCGAAGTCAGGATCTTGGACCTCTAGGTGCCGAGGCTGGTTAGGTGAGTGACGGGAAATGAATACGCCTCAGTCCATGTGGGCGAAGTTGACAATGCCCCCGGCCGGCGCCGAACGTGCAAAGTCTTGGTGACTGATAGCGACTGTTTTGATGGTAGGGCTGATCGCGGAGTTCGCGAGCCGGGGTGGCGATGCCCGAAGCTTAAAGGGGATTGGAGAAGGTCACGGGATGTGGGAATGGGCAGAGTGGAAGGCCTCAGCCTCGGGCATAAAACCAGCCAAACTGTAAGATGACGGCGCAATGTGGAATAATAGCGAGTGAGAAGCCTTGGGCTAGTAAAAACACGGCGTCAGGCTGCGCCTCAACCCCTGTCGCTTGCGGTGCCGTTGATCCCGCTGGGCGCTAAGTTAAGGGGGCCATTCTTGTCCTTTTTTGCCCAATGGTCCATGGATAACACTACATTAAACACTTGGCTGTAAGAAAAACTGACATGTTTGTGAGCGAGAGCTTGGTATCGATCGTGGTTTGCAAGAATGAGGCGCTCCCCCCCGTCTTCCCCGGGTGGGGTCCGTTTCGCCCGAACGCAGTGTGCATTTCATCGTAGATAATCGAGCATTCTGCGGGGGGCCACCAGGTGACCGATTCTGAGGCCCGCTGAGCGGTTGCTCCGCCCCGGGCTCGGTATCCACTTGGGATCGTGCCGCTTTCGGGACCGAGGAAGGGGGATTCGGTCGTCCGGTTAGACGCGACGAGACGCGAGGTAGGTAGTTCGCCAGTCTTTTCTCGCTGACCGAATGTTTCTCGCTGACCGAATGTTTCTCGCTGACCGAATGTTTCTCGATGGATGAATTGGCAAGACGGTGACGGAGGTAGGATCGCTCAGGTGAGGCTTTCCCGTCGGTGATGAATTGGTATGTCTCATCCCTCTGATGTGACCCTGACTGTCGAAAGAACAGGCGATGCAGCTGGGGTTTGCTCGGTATACCAATAGATATTGAATCTCGGGCACCAAACGCGCCGAGCTCCTCAGAAGCTGGGAAGGCCATCTCGGTCCTGGAAATGGCATCATTCCACTTTATCAGATGGTGTTTGTGGTTAGCAGTGCGAAGAGGCAGGTGTCTGCAGGGTGGCGGGCCTCAGGAACGCCGGAGGGAACACAGGCAGCACCGGGGCGAACGATCGCCGTCTTACTTCCCCACAAGACCCACCCGCGCTAAGCCTCTCTGGACGTAGGCAGCCGTTTAGGGAAGGCTTCTAGAATGACGCTTATGGGAGCTTGGACCACATCATATGACCTTCATCCCTGACGCCACGGGGGCCTCAGGACGATATATCAAAAGGTACGTACTGCAGGCCGGGACTTTGACATTGATGTATTCTATCGATTGTATCCCAGACTTCATCCGCAAAACTCATGGAAATGGCAAGAATAATCTCTGGATAGGACTCGGGGAGAGCTTCGGTCATTGAAGTAATTGAACAGTGAACCAAAAAGGAAAGCTGAAAACATCAACTACAGAAGCATGTGTCCTGGAATGCCGTGCCGATTGGGAGTTGCAAATCAAAGTCGCTAGCGTTCAGCCCGTCCCCGGCACTGCCACCGCACCACCAGTGCATACCGAGCCGGTGGCCGCACTCCTTTCCTCCCTTATCTTAGCAGCCCGGTGTATGTGTCACACTCTTGCGCACGAGGCTCCATGATAGGCTGCAGGGTTGTCTGCTTGGTAGTCTGCCTAGCCACCACCGTGCCGCTTGAACCCTTGGGTGGGCGTTCTCGACGCTGGCACGTGTGTCGAGCCTCAATCTCAGGGTCCTGGCTTCACTGCATTATATAAGAGGACGACGTGAGACCTTCACGAGGTTA
This sequence comes from Colletotrichum sojae, assembly GCA_014235955.1. Lineage (NCBI taxonomy): Eukaryota > Fungi > Ascomycota > Sordariomycetes > Glomerellales > Glomerellaceae > Colletotrichum > Colletotrichum sojae. The sequence continues at coordinate 30,278 of WIGN01000368.1, forward strand.
CTTTTTTTCTTGTTTGGTCACACATTTAACAACAACATCCAGAGATACCCAAAGTACCTTTACCTCGAGACGACTTCATTTGTTCTCAAGGTATTAAAGCAACCTTCATTCACTACCACCTCATCCTATCACATCAAATCCACTTGGGCATCACCAGCAGTCTATAAAACACCAAAGGCACACTCGCCAACCACACCTTCTCTCACCCAACTCACACACGACACAACACCGCCAAGATGTCTTACAGAATCGCTGCCCCCGATGAGTACCTCGCCATCACGGGCATGTCCGTGAAGACGGTCAAGATCACCAAGGCGGCATGGGTCTGGCCCTTCCAGCGCTGCATGCGCTTCAGCGTCCAGCCCCACGACTACGCCATGAACCTCCAGGCCATGACCAAGGAGAAGCTCCAGTTCCTCCTCCCCGTCGTCTTCACCGTCGGCCCGGACGTCAACAGCCGGGGCGCCAACGCCACCCACGGCGGCGGCGGCGGCGGACACGGCCACCACGACCCCGGCGTCCTCGCCGGCGAAGACGCCGAGGAGCACATCCCCAACAACCGCCGCGAGGACCGCGGCGACTCCCTCATGAAGTACGCCATGCTCCTCGCCGAGGCCGCCGACAAGAAGGACGGCACCATGGCCCACCTCGAGAACATCGTCAAGGGCGTCATCGAGGGCGAGGTGCGCGTGCTCGTGTCCAGCATGACCATGGAGGAGATCTTCACCGAGCGCGAGGTCTTCAAGCGCCGCATCTTCAAGAACATCCAGTCCGAGCTCTCCCAGTTCGGCCTCGTCATCTACAACGCAAACGTCAAGGAGCTCAAGGACGCCCCCAACTCCATCTACTTCGAGTCCCTCTCCCGCAAAGCCCACGAGGGCGCCACCAACCAGGCCCGCATCGACGTCGCCGAGGCCCAGCTGCGCGGTAACGTCGGCGAGGCCCAGCGCAAGGGCGAGCAGGACCGGGAAATTGCCAAGATCAACGCCGAGACGGCGGTGCAGAAGACGGAGCGGGACATCGAGCGCGCCGCGGCCGAGGCCAACCTCGACACCCGCCAGGCGTCTCTCAGCCGAGACGTCGAGATCGCCCGCGTCGAGGCGCGCCGCGCGCTCGAGAGCAAGGACGAGGATCTCAAGAAGGAGGTCGAGCTGAAGCGCGCCGCCGCCGAGATCGAGCGCCTGCGCGCGACGGACGTCGTCAAGGCCACCATCGAGCGCGAGGCCCGCCAGCAGCAGGCCGACGCCGAGGCGTACGCCGTCGAGGCCGACGCGCGCGCCCACTTCGAGAAGAACAGGCGGGAGGCCGAGGCGAACCAGTACGCCGCCCAGCTCGCCGCCGAGGCCGACCTCGCCGTCGCGCTGAAGAAGGCCGAGGGCGTGGCCGCCATGGCCGACGCCTACGGCAAGATGAGCCAGGCCTTCGGCGGCCCCGCCGGCCTGATGCAGTACCTCATGATCGAGAAGGGCACCTACGTCGAGCTGGCCAAGGCCAACGCCTCGGCCATCCGGGGCCTCGAGCCCAAGATCAGCGTGTGGAACACGGGCGCCAGCGGCAGCGGGAGCGGCGGCGAGGCTTCTGGTGTGGACACCATGCGCAATGTGTACCAGATGCTGCCGCCGCTGATGACCACCATCAACGAGCAGACGGGCATCACGCTCCCCGAGTGGCAATTCGGCAAGCTCAACGCCGGCATGAACGCCATGCAGGAGGACAAGGCCGGCCGCGTCAACGGGAACCACTAAGACGAAAGTTCCGACGCGATGTGCAAACAAGACGAGACGCACGCACTGTCTCTGTACGAATTCTGGGGTTGTCGGCGTTTGGGCGGCTCTTTTGATTGATGCGCAGATGTTCATGATACCAGATAGGGCGGCCACTGTCGATACCATAGAAACTTCTCCTTTGTCTGTACGATTTGTGCTTTTCATAATTATTAGTCTCCTAGCATCAAGATTGTGATATTTCTATACCATTTTGAACTCGTGAGTCGTGATTCGAGTTCTCGTCCTGTCGCCTCGTGATCTATTGATGTAATGATTGATGGCAATCAACAGCGGTGGGAATGCAGGAATGACATGTGCTATCAACTCGTGCACCTCGAATAAAATCCGCTCGAGAAACTGTCAGGCCTCGTTGACCTACGGCGCAGCGGTACCCTGTGTCCCGATCTCCTCTGGCTTCCGACCGACAATGCAGTAGATCGGCCAGTAAGCATGGATGGCACGGTTCTTCATGTCCTTGCGGACGTCTACCAGGAAAACGTCCACCTCTGCCTTGGTCCAGCCGTGAGCCCTCGTGAAAGGGGCCATGGAGAACGCCTCCAGCCCGGCCGCCATGTTCTCGCCGTTCCAGATGCCCAGCTCCTTGTACTTGGTTTCCTTGGGCCAGGCATTTGAGGGCCACTTGTAGAGGCTCATAGAAACGTCGGTGAATCCCACTTCGATCATGAGCTCCTTCAGCTTCGGGACCTCCATGTAAGGGCGCCCAAACTTCTCCGATGCCTCGAGGAGCAGGCGGCACCACTTGTTGAGCGCGTGGTTGTGAGTGAGGGTGCCGTCGTCGGACAGCGGGAAGAGGTCTCCTTCCTGCAGCTCGACGTAGCCACCGGCCTCCAGATTACTGTGACGGACAGGGATCATCTTAGCCCTCTTGTACAAGCATGCAACGATTCGTAGAGATGAATACCGGGAGAAAAGAACCAGGGGGGGTGGGGGAGAACAGCAGGCGGGACTTACGCGTAGCACTGCTGCAGGAACTTCTTCCAATCGGAAATGCTCGACGTCATGAACCGGCTGTGGATGTACTCGAAACCCTGCGAGTAGTTCCACTCCTCCTCGACGTCGTCGATTTCGAACCTAACGTTCGGAGGGACACTTAAACGGCCGTGTGGTCAGTCATCCAGTCTACCCAATGCTGCTGGATCTGTGGCTGGCTGTTCGCGACGCTTGGATGGGAAGGGCACATACTTTTGCGGTTGAGATGGCGAGAGGTCAACGCCGATGATCTGAGGAAAGGCCGAAGCTGAGGTTAAGTGGTCTGGAGCAGAAGCCCGACTTGTTGGGCTGGTGAACTTACATCAGCTTCGGGATGATCGTCGCCGTAATGGATCGCCCAGATGCCGGTTCCAGTCCCGATATCAAGGACGCGGCCGACTTTTGCGTCCTCTTGGGCCGGTGGTGCGATGCCGAGTCTGTCGTCCAAAGTGAGTAGATACAGTTGGTGCTGTAGATCTAGATGCCCATTGTTAGTGTTTTGGTGGCACAGGTCTTTGGAAGGTGCCGTTACCTAGTCTATCATTCTCTCTTTCGTCGTTGGGGAGGTTGTATTCTGTCGGCTGTCAGACGGAAGTGCTTCGGAATGCTTTCTTAAGAGCACAAGAGGGAGCACCTACGGCCATCTTTGTATCGGTGGTAGGTCCTTCCGTTCTCCTCACGGTTTCGAAGAAGTGAGCTTCTGATGCTAACGGTGGACGAGGCGAGACTCTGATGGAAGTTACTGGGCTTAGTATTCCCTTACCAGAAGAAGCATGGAAGACTTACGCTGCCGACATCAGACTGAGAGTCATCGCTCTGTCTGCATGTTAGAGTCTGGTATCCAACGCGGTGTCACGTGCTCTTCTTACCTCCTCGTCAACTGCAATGAAGGCCGGGTTGTTGTCGTGAGACATGTTTACGAAGGGGTGGATATGCCTCGTGGTAAACGGGAGGGGGGCTGGTGACTGTTCTCTCTCTATTTCTCTTTGCGACAATGGCCTGCGTCCTCTGGATTTGAGAGAAAAAAAAGAGAAAAAGAAGCAGCCCAACGACCAGGGACAGGAGTTACCCCCTTTTTATTCCCTTACCTGCCATCTCTCCCAACCCCTCTTTCATCCTGGGCAGCGCGGTATGATCGAACCAACCGATCCATGCGAGTCCTGCAGAACTGCAGCAACAACTCAGGTGGGTCGGAGCCACAACTAAGCGAACAGAGTTACGAGGGAGGAGAAAACGCGCGGAGACAACCAACGGCGCCTTTGAGGACTTGTCACATCTCGCGTATGCACGTGGTCACATCCTTTGCATTTCAAAAGACACGATGTTGCAAGGATGCAAGCCGAATTGCTTGAGTGGGGTTTGCGGCCTACAATGTACCCCGCCACAGAAGAGAAGCAGGACCCTCCAACGGAACGAGGTCGGCACGGTGACAGTAAAAATAAGATCAGGCGTCGAGGGCGATGAGGCCATTATTGGCGAGTTCTCCGAGCACCAAGGTAGGAGTGACAGCAGCGGAGCTACCACCACCGGTGACAATGACCTTATGAGTCTCCTTGAGCCCGACAACGACCTTCTCATAGTGTGTACCAGGCCGTACCTGATCGGGGTCAGCAGGAGCACTGCCGCTGTTGGCATACCACCCAGTGGGCGTCAGGGCCCCCATGCCAACATCACCCCTGGTTCGGGCGTTCCGGGGCAGCAAGATGGTGAAGGATTCGGAGCCGCGCTCGGCACCCCATTGAACCTCGAGCTCGTTCATGAACTCGCAGCCCCGGGTGTTTTCCTCGTTGAGAATCTCAACCTCCAGGTCGAGGATATCGGCGAGCTCATTTCTGGCCAGATATTCGGCTATGGCAGACAGGAAGGCGGCAGGGACGTTGGCGGCTGGTCCAGCGCCGGCCTCAACAGGCGAGAGGCCGGCGGCGAGCTCCAAGGGCACCAGGGTGTTCTGGTTGAGCTTGAACAGGGTGGCGTGGGAGCGAGCGAGGCCTATCCCACCAATGGCGGTGGCTCTGGTCCATGAACCTCCCTCGATGCCCGTAAGACATGAGAGGTGGCCTGGCTCTCGGGAACGGTATGGCAACCTTGCGGGCACGCACTTACTTGGTGTTGGCGTCACAGAGATGGTGCGCCGAGAGAGAGGCCCCGAGACCCGGGATTTCCGAGGATCGGAATGAGGCAACTGCGGCGGCGGTCATAGCGGGCTGTTCAGCAGGGCGCGCTTCTTGAATTCATAGCGGTAGCGGGCTGACTGGAAAAAAAGTGTCGGGTCTGGTTTGCCCTGGGGCAAGACACAGTTATCGGGTTGCGGAATTCGAGAGGTTTAAATACCCGATAGGGTTCCATGGGGCAGGCTGAGCGAGGAGGTCGGGCGGGTTTCCGGCCCTCCTTTCCACAAAATCTCGTTGACTTGATGGTTGGAGACGTCAACGCTCGGCCTCGTGTAGTGGCCAACCAGATATGAAAGCCGGCAACAATACCCTACTTCAATCGGTACCCCGGGCCGCGTTATCATTATAGTATCGTGGAAGAAGTTGTGATCTCCCCGCAATTGAAGGGGACAAACCCTTTCCCTAGGCACCATACATATGCATGGTACTTACATGCACGGTACTTGTCGAGGTTTGGTGGTGTAAGTCTCTCTTTCCGCCAAGTGAGGGTGCTTGGGTCCTGCGAACGGATGTTTCATGGCTCATAATACTAAACCTATGTTTTCCCAATAGAGATCATCCGGCCCGAAGGCGACAATAACGGCGACGACGATAGTTTGCGGACTAGACTCCCAAAGAATACTTCAACAGTAAACCAGCTAAAACGAACTGGAGCCGTTTCACTACACTTGCATTGAAACTACGTTGGAGCCCCTCTATGATACAGAAGCAACCGTCATATCTTATGTTGCATACCACCAGAACTGTTCGTTCAATCTCGCAGGAGCTTTTCCGCCAAAGGAAACAGATTAGGATGTAGGACATGTATAGCACGACCTACCAGATGAGCTGTATCCTTGATCAGAACTCACGGCCTTCTCCCATTAAAATGCCACTCAACAGACCTATAGCACTTACTGTAGTAGGCACACACGTCCTATGAAAATAGGACTGGTGAAGAGGAGCTATGAGAAGACGATATAGGCTGAGCTGGGGCATGAGGCTTCACGTTAATCACGCCATCTCCCATCAACGACGGGCGACCTAGCTCGTATTTATACGAGCGCTCGCAACGCAGATTGAAGATAAATGCGAGTCCCAAAATAACAGAGTTGGTCGACGAAGATCAGCTCGCGTCACAGAAAAGCGTGAGAAGGCGGATCATGGGACGTTCCCGTCATACGTTTCAAGAGAAAAGGCAACAACTTCCGTGCGAATAGAGTTCATCTCGTCTTCGACGGCTCGGCTATTTTTAATGCGATCTGCGACTTGGCTTTTCCTTGAGCCTGCAGAAGGTTTTGCTCAGACGAGCAAATGACAAGAGACAAAGTTTCAACCGAACCACCTTGCCCGCTCGGAGGTTGCGCAAATCCACCATCGGCTGGTCTTTTTCCCGCGTCGTCCCAGACAATGGTGCCGCGGACGTTGCTGCGAGTTTCATACGCTGTCTTTCGTTGAGACGGTAGTTGAGACCACGGCACTTGTTCATATGGCGACGCTGTGGATTTTCTGAAGTCAGCTGGCTCTGGGTCGTGATCCGCATGATCCGCCAGGACATGTGTATACTCATTGATAAGAATGGAAGTAAGCAGGTTTGCACTGCTCGAATTAGAAATTAACAATCTGTATTTTTACTAAATAAGTCTTTATGCCCAATCGTACAAGTCGTTCCATTGAGCCTTACATTACGACTAGAATGAGTAACTACTATTGAAGGTCGCACCGACGGACACGGCTTTTATATCGTGCTCATACGTCCTCTAACTTCCGACGACGCTTGGCCTTGCGCCAGAGCGCCAGGCCGGCCAAGATTAACAACCAAGTTGCCACTGCGTATCAAGATCAGCATCTGATTCATCGCGCGTGCTGAGAAGAACCACATGAAAAGCTTACCTATACCCGCCAGGAACCCAAAGATGGCTTCGCTAGATATGACAATGACCGTGGAACTGAAGCTCAGCTCGGCCGCAGATGGCTGAAGTCGTCTCGGACCGCCGCCGACGCGGAGATCGTCGCTCGTCAGAGGAAGCGCCGCTGCCGGGAGCGTTATCGTTACGGGCTGTGGCGTAACAGTCACCGTGACAGTTGCCGGCTGGGTGGTGAGGAGCGAGTTAGTGGTCGAGGTTGTGCCCGGGAGCGTGCTGAACAAGGTCATGGTGACGAAGACCGTTTCGCGCGGAGGAGGGGGCGGTGGTGGAGGCGGGCCGGGGGGACCTGGGGGGCCGGGAGGACCTGGTGGTCCCGGTGGCCCTGGAGGAGGTGGCGGAGGCGGGGGAGGCGGCGGCGGTGGCCCTCCAGGAGGAGGGGGTGGTGGTGGTGGCGGTGGCCCTCCAGGCGGAGGTGGTGGTGGAGGCGGCCCTGGAGGTCCTGGAGGACCAGGAGGGCCGGGAGGGCCTGGTGGACCTGGAGGTGGAGGCGGCGGCGGCGGCGGCGGCGGACCTGGTGGACCCGGGGGTGGAGGAGGCGGCGGCGGTGGCTCTTCTGGCGGAGGTGGCGGTGGTCGAGGTGAGCCAGGACGCCGAGGCGAGCCGGGAGGAGGCGGTGGACCTTCCGGGGGCGGAGGCGGTGGCCCTGGCGTAAGAGGGGGAGGAGGAGGAGGGCCAGGGGACTCCGGAGGAGGTGGTGGAGGCCCCGGTGTCCCCGGTGTACCGGGACGCGGCGGCGGCGGTGGTGGAACGGGTTCCTGCCGCTTCTGATTGTGATTGCCTTCGTCAAGATTCAACTTGGAAGGAGGAGATTTCCTCCGAGCCACAGAGAGACCGGCCATCTTCTATCACGCGTTTCTATCGATTATACTGATGGAACGTCAATGTTAGCCCTTGTTTAAAACAAAGTCACGGTGTGGCCTGGTGAGGAGAACAAGCGAATAGCGCAGCAGATCCCAGCAAGCATCCAGGATGTTGATGGCAACGAAGGCGTTGCGGGATATCACATACCGTGCTGCCGATGGCCCGAGTTGTGTCATCCAGTTTTTGTTTCTTCAATGCCTTTTAAAACAAAGACACTAAAGTGACCGTCCTCCGTCGAGGCTCGTGAACCGTTGGCGGAGTCGCTAGCGTCAGGAACAAGAAACGAACGGGAGGAAGCCGAGATGGGGATCCTACCCCTGAAATACTGGCCCCCCGTCGCATAGAGTCAAGACTCAAGTTTGCCCCCCCAGTAAGCGGTTCTATTCTTGGCAGCTATTTTGGCGTGTGGAACGACGTCCGAAGTTCGGTGCGTCAACCTGGACGTGCGTGGGGACGGTTTCACCTCTGCTGACCCCGAGCCACTCGCGCTCCGTGAGGAAGCAGAGGTGGAACCCGAAGTCGACTTCCGATGATCGACAGAAAACCTAGCGGGATGAGTGGTGTCAGGTTGAGACCAGCGGCATTTGAGGTGTCGAGGCCATGCGTCAATCTATAAAGCAACACGTGTGTCTCCTGCGGCTTCTGCATGGTGATATCTGCTCGGCCGAGGAAAGGTTCGTCGAGCAGCAGCCCTCCTGCAGGAAGCGTGTCGCAGGAAGCGGGGGTTGATCATTGATGAGATGTTCTTCCGTTGCCGCTCACACTTTTGGGGCCGAGGGAAGTAGTTTTCCCCGCGGGATGCATGTGCGGACATGCAGTTTGCTCGTCCGAGCTGAGAGGAACAGCGATCGACGCGCGTAGACATTAATAGCAGATAAGGTAGATCGAGCATCGCGTCAACATCTTGGCGCCGAAACGTTCTAATCAAGCTTGAACGTCACGAAGGGCCGAGTCGACATGTTAATGAAACGATTCAATGACCTCAGCGACACTCGCTCGGCGTTGGACGCTGGATAACACGGAGCCATGTACAGCGGAGACGGCTTCAACTCTCGCGGCGACCAGCGGAGTAATATGAGACGCCTTCGATGGACGGAGCTTGCGACCGCTCGATGCACCCCTCGGCCGGTAACTATTTGGGGGGGTTTTAATCTTCTGCTCGATCCCGGGCAGAGTTTCTCGCTGCAGGAGATGAACTGGTCTGAGTCGTTCGAGCAACGCAAGTAAACTTAGTTCAACGACCACGAGTCCATGACTAGGCAGCGGAGCAAT